>JAXIVD010006536.1:12500-23584 GCA_036785275.1 Cancer borealis | reverse complement strand
CTCAGTCACCCACATTCAGCAGTCTCATATGTGCTTAGTGCTAAACCAGAGTGCTGAGGCAAAGAAGATGACTATAGATAGCAACACTGATTTTCTCTCTCTCTCTCTCTCTCTCTCTCTCTCTCTCTCTCTCTCTCTCTCTCGGCGGGTCGGCAGCCTCCTCACAATAGACCGTCGGGACCCAGTAATTACCCACAACCCTCCTTGATTTCTCCCGAGTCTCTCTCTCTCTCTCTCTCTCTCTCTCTCTCTCTCTCTCTCTCCTCTCTCTCTCTCTCTCTCTCTCTCTCCTTTGTTCGTAATAATCGCCGCTTACCTGTATTTTCTAATTCTATCCTATTATTTATTTCTAACTATTTATCTATATTTCTTTCATCTGTATGTTATTTATCTATATTTATCTCATGTCTCTCCCTATTTTGTAACGTCTCTTCCCCTATTTATTACTGTTTCTACTTGTTCCCATTCCCTTGCTTAATTATACCTTCCTTCCTATTTCCTTTTGCTCACCTTATCTTTCCTCACTTCCTATCTTATGTCCCTTCCCTCTTCCCCTTTCGTAACGCCTTTTCCTGCATTCTTCCCATTATTCAGGAGAGGAATATTTACTCTAATGGCAGACTGATAAACAAGAGGCGTGCCAGGTGATCATTCTCCTCAAGGTCATGACTAAAAAAAAAAAAAAAAGTTCTATCAGATGAAAATAATCCATAGTTTGTGTGTGTTGTGTGTGTGTGTGTGTGTGTGTGTGTGTGTGTGTGTGTGTGTGTGTGTGTGTGAATTTATTACCTTTACCTGTCAAGACTTCCACCTGTAATCCTTCCGTCACTGTACCACTGATAGACTCCCTTTCCCAGAACCCAGCGATTTGCATTGAAATAACCCGCAATAAAACACACACACACACACACACACACACACACCGAGAGAGAGAAGGAAGAAAGGTCAATTGGATGAATAGAAGGATAGAATATAATAAAAAAGAAAGAAAGAAAGGAGCTATAGGCTAGGAGGAACGTGGGTCCTTAAGAAGCTAATGAAGAGGAAGGACTCGAGGGAGGGAACGGCCGGGACACCGCGAAATATTATGGACCACGAATTTATGTCCCACGACGAAAGGAGGGAAGGGGGGGAGGGAGAGAGGGAGGAAGTCTTGCTGAAGGAACTCAATAGGAGGAATGAAGGAAGATTTTAGACGAAATTAACTGGAAGATTTTCATTTTACATCATCAGAAAAAAGGAGGAAAACGAGGGAAAGAAAAAATAGAAAATATACACCAAAAAAAATAAAAATAGAAACTAAATGAGCGAAAGAATAAAAAAAATAACGTTAACAACCTCCCCAGTACCGTTAACAGAGTACAGGTGTGTGCGGCAGGTGAGACAACACAACACACACACACACACACCTGTACACACAAGCAAACAGTAACAACGGGTACACGCGTTAGTCAGTATCATAACGGTGAAGATATATAAACATACGCCAGTGAGTGTGTGTGTGTGTGTATAGCGTCTAACACCCTAACCCTTACATGCAAACCCTCACTTTGAATCATTCCCCATCGGTTGTCAGTAAGTGAGTGCGTGGCCGTGGTGTGGGCCGAGCCGGTAATTACAAGACAACACAGCCGGTACGTCAGGAATCTTGGCTGGCTCGTCCGCCCTAAACCTGATCCCCGGCGCCAGCCTAACACATCACACCATCGCCAACAGCCAATGATAAGTCGAGTTTAAAGTTAGCGCAATAGTTTTGAGCCAATCGCCTTCCGCCCAGACAGACGGCTTGCTGAACCAATGAGAATGAGTTTGTGGCGGGCGTGTGTGTGGCTAGCCAATCAGGAAGCTCGAGGTCGCTTGTTAGCCAATAGCGTGATGGAATGCGACACACCTCCAGCCACAGGTATTCCGTAATTCCGCTCCGACTACTACTACTACTACTACTACTATTTCTTTAACAACAACAATGATGATATCTAACTCGTGGACCCTCGCCAGTGTGTGTGTGTGTGTGTGTGTGTGTGTGTGTGTGTGTGTGTGTGTGTGTGTGTGTGTTGCTTTGTTTTCTAGGCCAACGTTTAGTGGGGGAAGAGAGAGAGAGAGGGAGAGAGAGCGATGCAACCCTTGTCCACTCTGTTCATTATACTGTTGTTACTGACGTGTGTGTGTGTGTGTGTGTGTGTGTGTGTGTGTGTGTGTACTAGTGCGTGCGTGCCAGTCATAGATAAGCAGCAAGCCTGATGAATTACACAGCCTGAATAAGCCTGAATCCCATACATCCTCTTATCACCATCATCCTTATCCCCTTATCCTAAACACCTCAGCCTTCCCTTCACCTTTAGTCTATAGAGTGATAGGTGAAGGGATCGTGCCAGCCCTTCATTCACCCCTTCCTTGATGTGATGGGGAGTTGCACCCTTTCTCCTTCTCCTCCTCCCCTTCACTTTATCCCTCGTCAGGTTTTTCCACTTTTCCCTTCCTCCCTTCCTGTACTCTCCCTTTTTCCTCCTCCTGTTTATGTGTCCTAAGTATCTTATCTCATAACGAACTTGCTATTTAACAACATCCGCTTCTCTCTCTCTCTCTCTCTCTCTCTCTCTCTCTCTCTCTCTCTCTCTCTCTCTCTCTCTCTCTCTCTCTCTCTCTCTCTCTCTCTCTCTCTCATTTAATCATCGTTGCGTGTGTGTGTGTATGCATGTAATGAAAATATTTTGAAGTATTCGTGTGCATGCGCATGTGTATACGTGTGTGTGTGTGTGTGTGTGTGTGTGTGTGTGTGTGTGTGTGTGTGTGTGTGTGTGTTTGATTGTGAATGACTAGGAACATTTGGCTCGCATCCACATCATCATCTCTCCCTCCCTCCGTATCTTCCCCTCTCTATACCTATCAAACCTCCCTCCCTCTCTCCCGCGCTCCCTTCCCTCCACTTGCTGATCCACTCTCACTCCCTCCCTCCACCTGTGCTTCAACATTACATCACTTCCCTCCACGTGGCACCATTAGAAAAGTGGCAACACTGTACTGTATGAGGCTAGGCACATGTTTTTACTACACACTCTCTCTCTGTCTTTTTGTTCTCTCTCTCCCTCATTCTTCCGCTCTTCCTGTATCCGTCTTTCCCCTCCCTCCCCTCTTCGTCGCGTGTCTCCCCTCCTCCTAACCTTATCTCACGAGGGCAGTGCAAGCATACCGAGTTATTTTTGGCCCCGTGGTGTGTGCGGAGAGAGTCGTAGTTATGGTTTGAGTGGCTACAGGTTTCCCTCCCCTGAGCTGTGGTTTGTGTGGCCAATGTTACTAGCACTGGACGGGCCCGAAGCCGACCTGTCCACTAAATATACTGTAGACTTCAACTGGACTTTTGTATTTTGTTTTTAGGACACGTGAAAAGCCATGAAGCGAGAATAAAAAAAGAAAGTTAAGTTAAGATATTAGTTACTTAAATGCATAACAAAATTAATGAAGTGTGATGGATAGGTTATAAAAAGACTACACGGTTGTAATGGCCTCCAGCACCCCCGCCCGGAGGAACACTATCCAGGGGGTGCGGTGATGTGCGTCCCCAAACACGGCCACACAACGCCCTGGCACTTGGCCCCGCCGCCACGGGCACCTTCAGGGCGGGGCGGGCCAAGCATAGGGCACCTGCTACCCCGGCACCACCCCGACCTTTGCTCTCTTCCCCCTACCACCACCACAACCACATTGAGAACACTTGATGTGATACTGACCCAGAGGCGCCCCTTAGGTGGTGAATAAGACCTACTCGTCCCCTTACTGACTCCTTGACGCGGCCACGTGCTACCATGGAGGCACCAAGGGGGAGGCATAGAACACACGTGACCACAGTGTTCGGTGGCCTTGAGGGAGGGTGTGGCATGCTGGCCCACCTCCCTAACTGTGGTGACCATGAGGCTCACCAAACACTGCTCGGTGATGGCGGAATGAAGCGTCTAGTACCGCGTGTGACTGTAAAGCTTTCACTCAATGTACGTTTTGGTGAACTTTAACTCTGCACAGAAGAAGGTCATATCCCTGATGCCAAGTGAAGCAGTGACTTGCTTATAAGAAACTCGTAACGTGAAGTAGCCCAGCTTGCCCTGGCTGGTGACGGGGCGTGGCTATGAGCATGTGCTGCCGTACTGACCTTAAGTCACAGCCGCAGTGGTTAACGGTGCCCAGGTTGGTGTTCCAGAGGCCGTATTTCTCCGTCATGAACTCAATGAAGTAGGGACAGTGAAGGTCGTGTTGGCGGCAGCAGTGGTCCACCCGCACCAGGCCGCCCAGGTCCCCGTAGGTGCTGGCGTCGTAATGGGCGCCGCACCACTTGGTGAAGGGCATCCGGAGGCTGAGCAGTGACCGCTTCGATCTGCCATGACACACACACACACTTGCTACTTACCTGTCCAGTCTCTTCCCGATGCTGCTGCCACAAACACACAACTCCGCCTCGCCTCCACTACGTCAACGACAACCAACGAACAAACGCACAACGCTCGCATACCTTCACGACCACGAAAACAACGTGAACCACTGACCACAACCACGACCCCAAGCAGCACGCCGGACCACCGCCACTCTGTTGAAATCTCCGCCCAACACGACCCACGCAAACCATCGCAGAGACACAACCGAGTAGGTGAGGAAAGAGAGAGAAGCAGGGCGCCGCCTTGACCTTCGAGACTTACCTCTCGTCACAAATGCAGTGGGAGACAGTGGTGGGGTGCCTGTTGTAAGCTCCGTACTTGTAAGCCATTCCGGCAATGTTGAGTGGGCACTTGTCATGCTTCCTGCAGCACTGGTCCGCCCCAACATGCCCATCCAAGTCGCTGAAGGAGGCTGCCAAGTCGTCGTTCCCACACCACTTGGTCCCCGGCAGAATGAAGAACTCCTTGAAGATCCAGCGCCTCCGCCTGCGTCAACACCACAACAACTCTCACTCACGACCCCGACACCATTACACGCCAATCCAATGCCCGTGACGCCTTGGTCTTTGTCGTGTGTCATGCCACTGAGTCCCGTGTTTTATAGGAGTCCGTCACTGTCAGTCTGGCGTCACGTGCAGCCCGTCACATATATAGACCTATGCTCAATAGCGTCCCACCAACACCGTCACATCTACTGTACCGATTAACACTAATCTAGGCCGTCACATTAGTACCTGAACCGCCATTACACTTGTAATTTACCACGAAATTCTTGAACAAAATGTCAGTCTTCGGAGAGCTAAACGCGTGCCTCCACACATGGAAGGGCGAACACAGTACTGCCACGTGTTCACAAACGTTTCCAGTAGCGTCTGAGAAACATTTGTACACACACCACAATACTCTCAGTCTCTTCCATACACTAACTTATTGTTTTGAGAATCATACGGTAACTTACAACATAACAACATCTACATTCCTACCGTCTACTGACACCTACACTCAGTCATGTGTCTTGCTAACATCTAGGTGTTGCGTGTTACTTATCAAGTCAGTTAAGAAAAAACAAACACTTTCTAAAATGTCATCTCAAGGAAATTTATCAGGAACTACTTTGGACTAAAAATAATAACTAAATAAAATGATAATTATGATCTAACAGGTCAAAACATTTATATTCTAACTTTTTTTTTTTTTTTTTTTTTTTTTTTTTTTTCAGTCTATTAGTATTTGAACATAAAGAAAAAAAACAAAAACAATACATACATACATAAATTATTAGAAAAAAATGTACACTACTACTAAAAATTGCTAGGAATACTAGATAACTAAAACCACTAAATCAACACAACTCATACTAACGAGCTACAACATGCAGGTCATTTACAGTGTTTAGTAAAGGGTCACTCAGGCAAAGGAAAAAAAATCAAGAAGTCGATAATCAATCAATCAAATCAAATCAAATTAAACAAAGTCAAGACAAATAGGATGCAGGATCAAACCGGGATTCATGCGAGGATCAATCTCAAGGTCACAGGATCAATAGGAGGAGGAGGAGTAGGAGGTCGTCGTCACAGTATGTACAAGATCACACGAAGGCAAAGAAAAAAAATAAACTGACATAACCAAGAATTTGACTGAATTTGGCTACTGAAGTGACGGAGTTGAGAGGGAGTGACGGTGGGCGGAGTGAGGGGGTTGTGGCACTCCCTCCTTGGCACCCACTGGCACTCCCGCTCCCTGGGTGTGACTCAGGGAAGCTTATGAGGTGACTGGCTCTTTGGCACCTTAAAGGGATGTGTTGTTTTTCTCTTTAAATGCGTTACTCAATTTTTTCTTGCTTATTATTATTATTATTATTATTATTATTATTGTTATTGTTATTATTATTCAAGCCTCAGTTATCGTTTTGTTTCTATATTTTGACGGTTATGTTATTTATATATTTTTTTCCCTTTCGTTGGATCATGTCAAAATGCCTCAGTGTCCCCTCAAACCTCCTTTAGCTTAGACACGAGACTGTACTTATGTCACGTGTCTAATCTTTCCTCCTTCCCCTCACCCTACAACCTGCGAGGGAATTAAAGGAGGGGGAGGGGGGGGACAAAATAAGTCTTCACCATCACCACCACAACTAACCACAGTCACTGCGTCACTCACCACAACACCATAACTACAGTGCCGCTAAGGAAACCTACAACTCCACCACTATAACTCCATAACAAGATCTTACAACTGCAACACCATCACTACCAGAGCCGACACCACACCACCACCACCTTGCAACACAACCTAACCCTTCCTCCACCACACCACACCGGGATCGGCGCTGCAAACTCACCCACACTACAAGATTAAGGACGAGAGACGTGTGCGAGGAGAGGGAGGGTGTGTGATAGAAGCAGCAGCAGCAGCAGAGGGGGAGGGGGTGAAGAGCGGGTCAGGCACTCACCAGGCCCGCCCTCACACCCACAGTGCCACGGTGCTGAGCGGGGATCTGGCACCCTCACGCCCACACAGTGCACGCATACATTACACTTAATAATAGTTTCAAGTCCAAGCAGTTATCATACAGCGTGAATCATTTGTTTATGTTGTTTGTTCAAGACGTTTCAATGCATCAAGCTATTTTTTTTTGTCACAAAACATATTGTTCATCTAAATGCTTTGTTTTCAGGTTTTTTGTTTTTTTTATCATTGAAGGTTAACTATCGTGCAAAGATTTTTTAAATTTATTTATTATTTTTTATGGTTGTTTAAATGTTCATACCACGTGATGCACAAGACTTGGGGAGGAGCAGGCAACCTCATGACTTACCTCGAGTGTGGCTGGAGGCTGTGGTTGTTAGTGGTCTTCCCCTCAACCTTGGTGTGGTGGTGGCTGCTGTGGCTGCTGTGGTGGTTGTGGTTGTGGTTATGGTTGAGGTTGTTACGTCTTTCCTGTCGTCGCTGTGCTCTCACCGCCTTCTTCACGTTCCTACGGTGCTCTCTACACTGTGAGGAGGAACAAGAGAAAAAAATACATCATCACCCTCAACATTAAAAATACTATATACAAAAAACATATATAGATACCAGAGTCCCACTTGACACACCTGGATAATAGATATGAAGGTGTCACTTACCTTTGCACGGAGGTTCTTGAAGTGAAGGATGGGCCGCAGGTACTGAGGCAGCTCCTCTTCCTCGTCAAGGTGTACAAAGGTGACGTTACTGAAGGAGTTGGACCATGAACCTGACGGAGGGACGGGAGGAAGGGAGAGTCAAGTGAAGGCTGGAAGTGAAGGAGTCAAGGAAAAGTTCAATCACACTCAGGACCACTATATAAACTTGGTCTTTCATGCCTCTACAGCCTCATACAGAAAGGAAGAATCAAAATCGTCTCCCATGAAGTTCTCGTTATTAAGTGACAAGGTGTGACGCCGTACAGGTAACACTCCTCCCGGCAGTCACCTGAGCACCGCGTCACGTGACTCACACACCGTCACACCACCACCACCACTTGTCACACATCCATACACACGTACATTCACACCAACACCTGCACCACGATACACCTGTTTCACCCCCGCCACACTTGCTTCACCCCAACTCTACCACACCTGTCACCCCTCGCCTCTGCTTACCTGTCGCTGAGGTCCTGGCAGCAGCCGCGTCCTCCTCAAACTGCTCCATGAACTCTGCTACTTCCCCTGCGTCCCCTGCTAGCCGACAGTCACGCAGTAGGAGTCCGTCCACGCTGAGGTCATCTGCTGCCTCCCCTACGTATACCAGCGTCAGGAGGCGGTGGTGGTGGTGGACCTGACGCAGCACCAGCCCGCTGACGAAGGAGAGGAGTGAAGGAGTGAGTGACAGGATTATGTGAATGTATAAATGAATGATAGGATGTTCCAGCGACGCCATTGTGGAATAAGATGAAACGTGAACTAAATAATGAAAAAAATGTCAACGGAGGAAAGAAGGAAGAAGGAAGGAAGCAAAAGATGATTGTACTCAGTGTATGTAGATAAGAAAAATAAGAAAACGGAAAGAAAGAAAAAACTAGCACACCATCGTACCCTTTGCAGCAAAAAAGAACAAAGATAAGATGATAAAAAACAAACAGTAAGCAAAACAATAGAACAAGAAAAATGAATGAATGATTGAATGAATAAATGAATGATTGAATGTGTGACGTGCGAGGAACCAAACATGAAACGCAAAATAATGGAAAATCAAAAGTATATGTATGTATGTGTATGTGTGTGTGTAAGTATGAGTGTGCGTTGAGAGGGGGTCTTGGCACGTGACTTGGCGAGGGGAACGAGGGAGGCGCTCTTGTGACCTTGAGGGGGGGAGGGAACGGGGGGGGGGGGGGGAAGAGAAGTATTGGAGAAGAATCAAAGGAAGAATAAGGTGAGGGAATAATAAGAAACACAAGTGAATAAAATGAATAAAAAGAGAAAAATAAAGAGAGAGAAAACAGCAGGAGACGGGAAGTGGAGGAAGAGTAGAAAAAAGCGACGAAACGAGATAATTAAAGAAAAAAAACAAAACAAAGATAATACAAAGATAGTAAAAGATAACAATACCACACGAATAAGAAAGAGAGAGAAAGAAAGAGAGAAATATAACAATATAGACCTAAGGAACGAAATTACAATAAAAAATAAAGAGAAACTATAGAATAACACGAACATATACTACAATAGGAGACAAAAAGAACATCACAAAACAGATACAAACACCATATCCCCATCACACAAGACATAGAGGCAAGGTAGAGACGGGTCTGTCCTTAGCTCACTTACTAGAGTTCTTAACGGTACCAAGAGACAGGGAGGGAGGGAGGGAGGGAGGGAGGAGGCAAGAGACAGGCTTGAGGTAGTACCGCTAATATAAATGTCAAGACCACACCACCTATAATGCATTGCTAGTGTTGTTGTTGTTGTTATAGACGTCTGGTTGTTGATACTTTTTTGTTAGTAGTAGTAGTTGTTGTTGTTATTGCTGTTGTAGTTGTAGTAGTAGTAGTGTGATGAATCACTACTTTTACTTCTACCACTACTACTATTGTGTGTGTGTGTGTGTGTGTGTGTGTGTGTGTGTGTGTGTGTGTGTGTGTGTGTGTGTGTGTGTGTGTGTGTGTGCACGTACGATTGTTTGGGTTTCGTCAGGGATTAGTGGAAGTTATCGACTGATATTCTGATACTTTTTCCTAGAATGATGTTTTTTTGTTTTCTATTACGAGAGATTTTCATGATGTGTAGCGATGAGAGAGAGAGAGAGAGAGAGAGAGAGAGAGAGAGAGAGAGAGAGAGAGAGAGAGAGAGAGAGATGAAAAATGTCTACCTATAATAAATACCGTCAGAGAATCATAAATTGTCAAGGTCGTGAGGTATATGATCATGGAATGTGGCGAGCAGGTAACCTCCTCCTCTTCTTCTTCTTCCTCCTCCTCCTCCTCTTCTACCTCTTCTAGCCACAGTCTCCCCACAAACACGCTTCTCTCTCCAGTAACCCACAAATATGCATCTCCTCTTCCCTTCCTCCTCCATTCTGCTACTCTCTCTAGCATCCACATCACTACTCTTTCTCTCTCTCTCTCTCTCTCTCTCTCTCTCTCTCTCTCTCTCTCTCTCTCCTTTTATAACCTAATTTTTCTTATGATTCGTTTAATAAAAATAGAGGAAGAGAGAAAAGATGTATAGAGAAGAGGGAAAAAAATGGTGATGTATACATTATCTCTTTACTGTCACTATCTATTATCACCATTATCATCACTATCACTATCACCGTCAGCAGTACAATGTTTACTTAGCAGTGTATTGGCCCCGAGTGTAGGAGAAGGAGGAGTTTCACACGAGGCAGTGAAGCGGTTGGTTGGAAGGGTCACCGAACTACGAGTAAATGAACTGAAAATGCGTCTGCGTCTGTCTGGTTACTTGAGCGGTTTGGTTAGTTGGTTCGCTGACTGGCTGCTTCTTTCTCTCTCTTTCTCTTTTTTTTTCTCTCTTTTCCTATTCTTCTTTTCCAGCTGTCAGAAGTGTTATATATCGTTTGTTGCTGTTTTTCTATGTGTGTGTGTGTGTGTGTGTGTGTGTGTGTGTGTGTGTGTGTTAATTCGCATAGTTGTCACGACCATAGCATAACAGACATTCCTTCCTTTCTTATCTCTCTCTCTCTCTGATCTAATACACTTTCTATCCCCTATCTTCCCCCTATCACTAATTTTACCTCAATAACCAACCCACTTCAATTTACTAAGTCACCACCATCACCACCACAACTTTCTCACATCACTCTCACCACCACCATCACACCTGAACTTCATCACCACAATCTTAGAACCTCATCACCATTCCCATAAAACAAGGAAAAAAAAGAAAAGTAGATAGACAAATCCTAACGAGAGAGAGAGAGAGAGAGAGAGAGAGAGAGAGAGAGAGAGAGAGAGTGAGTGTCCGTACTTTCACATAATTCCTCCCTCAACACCAGATAGTAGTAGTAGTAATAGTAGTAACATCACCTGTACACGCCCACCACCTCGTAACTCACCTGTCGCTGCCTTGGTCTCGTCTCACTGAGGTTTGTTTGGCCGAGACGCCGTTGTAGTGGATCCGTATCTCGTGCTGGCCGTCGTTTAGGTCATCTTGGGCCACGAAGTTCGGTAGTGCTTGT
>JAXIVD010006536.1:0-7500 GCA_036785275.1 Cancer borealis | reverse complement strand
AGTGTTGATCTTAATGGATAGAGTGATGTCATGCTGAAGTCATCTCGTTGGGGTTGGTGATGTATTTGTCACTATGGAAAGGTGACTTGTAACTGGAGTAAAGCAAGTGTTTGAGTGTGTTAATGTTTGTTTGATCTGGTACCTGTATCAGATAAACAGTGTGTGTGTGTGTGTGTGTGTGTGTGTGTGTGTGTGTGTGTGTGTGTGTGTGTGTGTGGACCCATGCAAGTCACTAGAATAAATTAAAAGATGTAATAGAGTAACTTTCATCATTCAATCCTAAAATGTTTCTATACTCCATATTTAAATCACCTGTACAAGTGTGACTCATTAGGGGCAGGTGAGTGAGTGGAGGGAGGGAAAGTCAGGTCGTGTGATATTCAGTTGATGCAAGTTTATATTAGGTCACGAGAGGTGTGGGTAGGCTCTCTTTCTCTTTCTATCAATATTTTTTTATACTCTTTTTCTCAGTTTCGTCTCATACTGTAATCGCTTTTGCTACTAGATATTGGTGATGAAAGTAGTAGTAGTAGTAGTAGTAGTGGTGGTGGTGGTGGTGGTGGTGTTTATGGCATCACATTCCACAACATCACGTAACCTTATCGTTGCCTAAGCTTGGCCAACCAGCACCACGTATACACATGTTCTGTCTGGCCGTGTGTCTTCTTCCCTGCCATAGAGCTGCCACGCAAGGCGCCACAACACCATCACAGACGCAGCCACACATGCATGTTATAGTGCCACATCATCTTCGGTGCAAACAACTCGGTTATAATGGCATACCAAGACAGGAAGGATGCTACAGTGACTACAGTGCCATAACTACAGTCCATCGCTACAGTGCCATAATTACAGTACCACAATTACTGTACCACAATTACAGTCCACGCTGCAGTGCCATTATTACAGTGCCACAACTAAAGCGCCACCTTTCTAGTGGTACACCTATAGTGCCACATCCTGCCACAGCACCACGGCAGGTCACTGGTGTCAGCAGCGGCAGCACACTTCCCATTATTCCATTTGTGATGACAGCTCAAGAAGAGGCAATTAGGGTGCGGGGCGTGAGGGTGCGTGCTGCCCGCCAGGTCACCCCACATTACCTTAATTGCCGCGCCTCGCTAACACCCTCTGATCGATGCCTGCCGCGGACTGACGGACGGCGCGGACAGGCGGACGGACACTAGGACAGGCCGCCAGACCACCAAATTCCTGTGCCATCGCCTCAAGGACAATTTGGTTACCAGGAGACGAGATAATCCGCGGGTTGGCAAAATGAGGCAAGAACACACCAATATTGGGAGTGCCTGTGTGGTGGTGGTGGTGGTGGTGGTGGTGGTGGTGGTAGTGGTGGTAGTGGTGGTAATGATGAAATAGCTAAGGACGTGTGTGTTATTATTAAACTCTTCTTGTAATCAGATACATCTCATCAATACATACATACATACATACATACATACATACATTCATACGTCGTGCCTCCTTGCATTGACGCTCACCACTCACACCAATCCTAGGAGTCACAAAAGCTAATACTTCTACAGGAGAACACGTGGGTAGGCTAACATTAGGCCTACCTTATGAATGTGTACTGAGGATGCCCTTGCAAGACACATACCTGCTTCGTCCCACTCAGGTAGACGAATCATGGGGAACTGCATCTATTTCCCTCATTTCCCTTGTTATTCCCTTCTCACTGGACTAGACCAACGCGCAGGGCAGTCCTCGGTAGGGCAGCGATCACCTCACTCACACCCTTATACTCTGTGATGTTTTCGTTGTTACTGTACTACTTACTACTACTACTACTACTACTATCCTATCCTATCCTATCCTATCCTAACCTAACCTAATAGTGAGTGAACGTGCAGACCCCAAGTTGTGGCTCAATGCATCAACTTGTGAATGTTTGTGTACGTGATTGTTTTTGTGCGTCATAGAGGTCGTGAGGTCATTCTACTGACTCCCCACCTCCCCTTCCGCCACACTAGGACAGGTCACTAGCACTGTGGTTCTCTTCCCCCAAAGGACAGGTAATTCACAGAACGGAGAGATGATAATAAAGGGAAGGACGAAGAGGAGGAAGAAGAGAAGGAAGGGGAAGGAATTACGATCGTGTAATTATATAATCTTAGACATTTACTTCTTTGAAACATTAACACACACACACACACACACACACACACACACACACACACACACACACACACACACACACACACACACACACCTGTAATCTTTCACAGAACAGCAGGATGAACGACGTCCATCACGGGTGACGTAAAGCTTCCTGGGATTAAAACTTGTCATGAAAAGCAAAGAAAGAGAGAGAGAGAGAGAGAGAGAGAGAGAGAGAGAGAGAGAGAGAGAGAGAGAGAGAGAGAGAGAGAGAGAGAGAGAGAGAGAGAGAGAGAGAGTCAAAAGTTCTTCCGTACATAATTGCTAATAACTCCGTCTTAGAAGTTATCTCAATTACACCTTGTTATCTCATAGAGGGGAGTGGAGGAAGGGAGAGAGAGAGAGAGAGAGAGAGAGAGAGAGAGAGAGAGAGAGAGAGAGAGAGAGAGAGAGAGAGGAGAGAGAGAGAGAGAGAGAGAGAGAGAGAGAAGGGATAGCTCAAGGATAATCGAAAGGGTGATTAGGGAAGTAAATAAGAAGGAAGGAGGAGGAAGAAGGAATGGAGGAAGAATTTAAAGGAGGGGAAGGGAGAGAAACCTTAAAATATTACTATGGCCCATTTAGTCTTAAAGTGAAGGAACCTAAACAAACTGAACGTGTGTGTGTGTGTGTGTGTGTGTGTGTGTGTGTGTGTGTGTGTGTGTGTGTGTGTCTGTGTCTGTGTCTGTGTGTGTGACTTGCGTGTGTGCAAAAAAATAAACTCATTCAGAATAATTCTCGAAATTCAGAACGACCCTCCTCCTCCTCCTCCTCCTCCTCCTCCTCCTCCTCCTCCTCCTCCTCCTCCTCCTCCTCCTCCTCCTCCTCCTCCTCCTCTTCTTCCTCCTTCTCGGGTCACCGGCTTGTTGTTGCAAATGTTATTCTTTATTCGTGTCATTCTATTGTGTGTGTGTGTGTGTGTTTATTTTCTGTTTTGGTTTGCTTGCTTTGGTTGTTATGTATTGTCTTGTGTTCTGTGGTGTTCTGTGATACGTTTTCCTTGTTCTTCATTGGTGCCGGATGACCCCTTGCTCCCCCCCTTCACCCCCATTCCCTCACCTCCGCCCACATTCCCTGTATGGGCGGCCTCTCGTAGCTTCGTGACCGGCCTGGACGCTGCATGATTCTTCCAGTGTGTGATTACTATACTCTGACCACAATTTTTGATGTGACCCCAACCACCCCAACCACCCCATCGATCAAGGCTATACTCCTATACCTCCTCCTCCTCCTTCTCCTAAACTTCCTTTCCTTACTCTCTACCTTCACTTTCACTTCCTCTACATTCTCTTCCTCACTTCGTGTCTTCCTCCTCTTATTCCTTTACTTCCTCCACCATGTTTTCCCCTTCTACCTCCTCGTCCGTCACTTTCTTTCCTCTCCATCTCCTCTATGTTTTCTCCACTTCTTCTTTCCTCTACCTTTTTTATAATTTCTTCTACATCTTCCCCTCTTTACTTTCCTCCTGACCTTTTCCTACGTTACCTCTCCTCCTCATTATCATTCTCTTCCATGTCCTTATCCGGTCAACACCTTCCTTTCCTTCCTTCTCCTCTTTCTTCTCATACCTGTATATTTTTAATCCACGCTGCCTTACGCCTGAACCTTATCGAGATGCCCTTCACGACCATAGACCATAGACCATATACATAGACCAAGAGTCTCATGTCCTCATCGATCATTGGAGTCACGAACGTAATCTGTCCACGAATGTTCTCATGAGGAAAAAAAGAGAGGGGAAAAAATATACTGCGCATGAAGGACTCCGTGGAATGGTGAATTTTGGAACACTACTATAAATGCTAAGTTGTATTACCTGTCTGTACCGGGGTCGAGGATACCCAGGTGTACAACGCTCCCCTCACTATATACCTTCCCTGACATGCTTACCGCCTCCCTGACATCCTTCTCGGGGGTAAAAAAAAATGAGGACAAAAGAAGAAAAATAAAGACTAAATAAGAAAAGAAAAGACTAACTAATCCTTAAATAAAAACAAAAGTGAAACACACCTCACTACCTTCCCTGACATTCTTCTCGGGAGGATGAAAAAAAGGACAAAAGAAGGAAAATAAAAACTCAACTAATCCTTAATAGAAACAAAAGTGAAACATAGCAACTAGGAAGACAACAAAAAACGATTTGAGGAGGAGAAAGAAAACGTAATACAGTACAATCAACGTACTGACTGTAACAGGGAAGAAGGACTTAAGTGTGACCTTGTAACGTAACACACACGCAACATCTTAACATTGCCCAAGTCACACACACACCAGGAACGAACGAGCTTCAAGAGGCAAATCAAGGAAGAATAGAAGGAGGTGATAACGAGGGAAGAAAGCCACAAGCGAAGAAGAATGAGAGATGAGTGGCGCTGAGGGGAAAGTGAGGAGGGGGGTGAGGGGAGGCGGTGAGGCTTATTCGAGGGATGAGATGCGGGTCCCGTGGAAGTGCATGTGCTAGGGCGTGAGTCAATCTGAAGGAGAAGAAGGAGGAGGAGGAGGAGGAAAGTATAAAAGGATGCAGATAGGGAGGTAGAGTGACACAAAGGGAGAAAGGCAGACAGTTGTGGCTAAAGTGACAAAGGAGAAGAGTAACTTGAGAGAGAGAGAGAGAGAAGAGAGAGAGAGAGAGAGGAGAGAGAGAGAGAGAGAAGAGAGAGAGAGAGAGAGAGAGAGAGAGAGAGAATAGGAAAATATAAAGCAAATAGAGCAAACCAACTTCATATTAAATGCAAACGTTGTACTTATTTTCTTTAAATATGAAGGAGGGAAATCCTTAAGGACGTGGTCGTAGGAATCTTTCGCGGCGCCTATCCTCCTCCTTCAGTAGTTGTGTTAAGTGGTCCTTTGCTCCTGCTTGCTTGTCTGGATCTTGTCTGTCTATCTGTATGTTTGTATGTCTGTCTGTTACATACACACACACAGACAGACACATGTAATATTTTTTCTGCTGGAAGTTGCTAACATACCGACAAACATCTTACTCAACTTCATTAACAACAACACCAATAGGAGGAGGAGGAGGAGGAGAAGAAGAAGAAGAAGAAGAAGAAGAAGGAGAATTAGGAGGAGGAGGAGAAGAAGAAGAAGGAGAATTAGGAGGAGGAGGAGGAGAATTTTATTTTCCTTTCCTTTCCTAGATTCCTATTTTCGTATCTCACCTTTTTGCACATTCCTCCATGCATTTAGAAACTTTGGTGTTAGCATTAAGGTCAGGGAGGCAGGTGAGGGCCGGAAGGAAGGACGAGAAATAGTGGTTTTGTCGATGCAAGAATCTTTACTTTCTCTTAATTGTTGTTGTGTCCTTCATATTATGCTTGTATTGGGTTGATTTTGATTCTGGTCTCATTCATTTATTCATTGATTTGTTTAGATGAGGATTTATTCATTTATTCATGCATTTACTACTTTCATTTGTTTTATTCATTGGTACACGCATTCATTTACTCATTTGATTATGTTTTAGTCTTTTTTTGTTTTCCTTTTTTATGTATCTGTCTATTCGTTAGTCTTGTCCACTTCTATATCTTCACCCTTCTTTCTTTCTTTCCTACTTTTTATTTACTTGTCCATCCACCCAACCCCCATATCTCTCTCTCTCTCTCTCTCTCTCTTCTCTCTCTCTCTCTCTCTCTCTCTCTCAACACTATTATTATTCTCTCTTTCATGGTAGGTTCCTCAAGGTCGCTCTATTGTCCCTCACTGTTTCTCGTCTTCCCCTCCTTGGCACGTGACACCTCAACGCCCGCGGCCACAGGGGGAATGTGACGGAAAGGGACAGTGACGCTACTTGTTTTGGCGAGTCTTGGGGCCTCCAGGTGACGGATGGGGGGTGGGGGGAAGGTGAGGGGAAAGGGGATGGAAGGTGAGGGGAAGGGAGGGGAATGAGAGGAGGGTATGGGAGAGTGCCATAACCTTGTCCTTGCTTGTTTTTTTATGCATGTGTGGTGTGTGTGTGTGTGTTTGTGTGTGTGTGTGTGTGTGTGTGTGTGTGTGTGTGTGTGTGTGTGTGTGTGTGTGTGTGTGTGTGTGTGTGTGTGTGTGTGTGTGTAAAAGGCTCATTTTAGCTTTTCTTCCTCACTCTTTGTCAAATTCCTCCACTTCTATCTCTCTCCTTCACTTCTTTTTACCTCTCCCTTTCTCTCCTCTTTAGTCTTCTTTAACCAGCACCATTGTCGTGTCTCTTTACCTCCTTCTCCTCCTCCTTCTCCTCCTTCCCCTCCTCCTCCTCCTTCTCCTCCTTCTGACGTCATAGGTGGCGTGAGGTGGAGTGGGAGGAGTGAATGTGGAGAAGAGGAGGGAGAGGAGGAGGAAGGGAAAGAGGGAGGGGGGGCCTTGGAGGAAAAAAATATATACACACCTCATGTTGCAAGGAGGGAGGGAGAAGAGGGACGGGGGAGGATGTGGCGGGGAGAAGGGAGAGTAGGGAGGCGAGAGGAGAAGGAAGATTGTAGAATTGATAGAGGAAGATGCCATACATGAGACACGGAAGTAGAGAAAGTAGTAGTAGTAGTAGTAGTAGTAGTAGCAGTACCACCACAAGCAAAAATAGAAAGTTGTGTGTGCGTGTGCGTGTGCGTGTGTACCCTCACATCCACCCATCCACCCTTGGCTACCTACTATGTATACGTGACAAATATGTAAACATTAGTCTGTATATTTGTCGGGGAGGGAGGGATGAGAGCAGGTATGAGGAGGGAGGGGGTGGGAGGTGGGGGCTCAGAGATAAGGGATAAGGGACTAACACACCACAGTACCTGATAAGCCGTGTAATGCAGAGGCAGGTAGAGATGGCGGTTGAAGGGAGGGAGGGAAGAGGGGTGTGAGAGAGTGTGAATGACGAGGAGGATGGGATGAAGATAAGGCGATAACAATAATAGTAATAGTAATAGAAGTAGTAGTAGTAGTAACACCTATATCATTTGAGTGAGTGGCCTGGGAGGGGGGGGATGGCCAGGATATTCGACAGGTGAGGGACAGGTATCAATAATAACATAGGAAGTAAGATCACCTGAGAGGAGGAGGAGGAGGAGGAGGAGGGAGGAGGAGGAAGGGATGAAATAGAATGTGACTTTCCTTCCTTCCTCCTTTCCTCCTTCCCCTATACCTTCCCATCCTCACTGACACTGGGTGGGTACGTGTAGGAAGTGGCACTGAATTTGGCACTGTCTGTAGTACTCTTCGTTGCTTCCTTGGTGACACTGTTGACCGGATGATGGGGTGATGGGGTGATTCTATATTTGCGTCTGGCATCGTCTGTCTTCCAATTTTTATCTTACGTTCTACCATTTGACAGCTGATGATTGGTAGTGTCTGTGTATGGGGTGGGGTGGTGTTTGTTTG
>JAXIVD010006535.1:22500-23589 GCA_036785275.1 Cancer borealis | reverse complement strand
GGGAGGAGGAGGAAAAGAGGAAGCAAAATACAAAGTGGGAGTAAGGAGGAGGATAGTATGAAACAATAAAATATGGTGGTCGTGTAAGAGGAAGAGGAGCAGGGAGTTCAAGAAGACGAACAGAAAAGGAGGAGGAGGGGGAGGAGCAGGAGGAGGAGGAGGAGGAGTCTCATTCCGTCGTTCACTGGGTCACGTGGCATTGGCGGCGGCGTGGTATGTGAATCTGATCGTAAATGCAAAGTGACAGTGATGATAGCATGTCCGCTTACGTGTGTGTGTGTGTGTGGGTGTGTGTGTGTGTGTGTGTGATGTGTGTGTGTGCTGTGTGTGTTGTGTGTGTGTGTGGATGGATGTGTGGGTGGGTGCGTGTATACATTCACAGATTTTTTCCCTGCGAAGAATCTTGGTTTGTGGTTTGCCAAGGAACTGTGGTAGTAGTGGTGGTGGTGGTGGTGGTGCGAGCAGGTGCAGTGAGACCGTCATGGGCTGCAAGGGAAAAGGAGGAGGAAGGAGGAAGAGGTGGTAATGGTGATGGTAGTAGTAGTGGAGGGGTTCTAGGCGGGGGGTTGGTGTGAGAGAATAAGGAGGAAGGAGAGGAGGGAAGGAGAAATGGGAGGGGAAGGGGGGAAGGAGCTGGGGGGCGGTAGCCCATGAGGAACCTAACTTGAGGATGTTGCCCTCGCCGCTCGTGGCGCCTCACAACCCAGCACGTATCCCTCAAGCCGCCCCTTCCCACCCTGCCGCCGACTCTACCAGTACTTGTGTTAAGGGCGGACTGCTTCTGGATGTTGACTCGTTGATAATGACTGGAAAAATTGCCATCAATTTCCCAAGTGCACGTGAACAAGGCTGCGTGCGAGCGAGAAGGAGCGAAGGAGAGACCGTACTGGGGAAGAGGAGACTTCACACCTTGATTTACCTGCCAAGAAAACGATCGCGGTCTCCCAGGTAAGGACAAAATGGCTGCCCCGTGCTTGAGTGGCTCGCTGGCTTGCTCTGCCCCGCGCGTGAAGGGCAAGGCAGGCACATCGGGCAGTCCAAGTCCAACACTGCCGCCACATTTGACCTCTGCCAAAGTCACGCGCACAC
>JAXIVD010006535.1:17500-20000 GCA_036785275.1 Cancer borealis | reverse complement strand
CGTTGCATTGCCTACGGGTGCATTTAAGGTTAGGTGTAGTAGTAGTAGTAGTAGTAGTAGTGGTGGTTATGTGTTGCGTGAGATATCTGAAAAGAAAACATATGCTTGTCCATTGTAGAACTTTCTTCATTTTATACTCTCTCACGCCAAATGATACGCCACGAAATGTCTAAACACACACACACGCCATTCACTCCAGCAGGAAAGTCTACACAGAATAACAATAGAATAAAACTGAACATTTATTAGAGTTTAATACGAAGATTCTTGGAAAACATTAAATAAGAGTTCTAACATATTTTCCTTCTTCTTGCATCCTCTGTAATTCCCTTAATAGTTGTTGTATAATTTGTTACTACGGCGGTGTCCAGGAAGTGCACTCACTCCCTCCTTTCTGCATGGTGTATAACGAGCACCTTGTATTTTTTCTTCATGATTAAAAATGACCGCATGTGGATGATAAATTATGAGCGGCGGTATCATTTCTAATACTCTAGATTTTGAGATAAAGAAGAGTACATTTTTTAATCAATTTTTGTTTTATTCGTGTTGTTTATGGTAATTAGCCATTCTAATGTAATCAGATTCCTTGCTTGGCGAAGGTGTAATCGTCGTTGATGTCGTCGTCGCCATCGTCGCCGATAGTGTATTGTTTCAGTGTTTGAATTCTGACGTATAACACTGAACGTTAAGCCGTCCAACACTACAATACCTCCGTCAGCACTTATGAATAGGTGCAAGCGTAGTGTTGGAAGGTTGGCGTGGGGGCGCGTGGCTTGGCTTGGCGTGGCATGGCGTGTGTCTGCGTCAGTGTCATGTCGAAAATTAAATCTGTCGGGAAAGGAAATGCGTAGGAGTGTCCCCACGCCCTTCCTGCCGCTGCCCGTCGCGCCCCGCCCATGGTCTCCTCCAACCCCTTTCCATCCCGCCCTCTGCCCCGCGCCGTTATGGAGGACTAAGAGGATAGCTGCCCATCTCGGCCTCCCTCTGCCTGGATGACGTAATAAACGGTTGATTCCCTTAACAGTTCGCACACCTGTGTCAGGTGTTGAGGCCGACGCCCCGCTGAAACACAACACCACTAGGTTTTTTGTCCAAATGCAGGTATTATGACACTTTGAATAAATAAAAAAATAGCATGACGGGATATTATTTTATGAAATGTTTTGATTGGTAAAGGTGTGGTATATATATATTTTAAACTTGTGTCTGTTTTACTCGCAAAACAAAATGTCAGAGCTTAGTGATTGAGAGGAAGGTAAGCTGTCCCCGCCACCCTTTTGTGAGGCCGGTGGAAGCTGACTTGTGAATACTAGTTTTTGGTGTAATCAAATTTGTTTTTATATTAGACTTATCGTGGCATCATTTCCAGATATGAATTATTATTTTTACACTCGGTTAACAAGATCCTGTCTTCATATAAACCTGCAGTCTTATTATTTCTGCAGATAAGTTTAATAATATTTCAAAGTATAATTTCTTGAGGTTTTTCCCTAAATATAACTTGACACGTGTTGCATTTCCTTCATCCATCTTTGGTTAATTCATACATAGTTGACTTATGTATATGAATATGATTTATTTATGTGACCAGTAACTTATATTCAAACTACCGTGCATGCATATTTAAGGAAGCACACACACACACACACACACACACACACACACACACACACACACACACACACACACACACACACACACACACACACACACATCTAAACTTTATTTCACAAAAGTTTGCATACCCTTTCTACTTAACCCTCAGCTTACATCCGTACGTGCAACTTTTAGTAATACAAATGTTTTATTATCGCAGCCACGTTAAGAAGATGCTGTCTGAAAGCAAATCAAGTTGTGCTATTTTTATGAGCTTGCTGATTATTAACCGAGAGAGAGAGAGAGAGAGAGAGAGAGAGAGAGAGAGAGAGAGAGAGAGAGAGAGAGAGAGAGAGAGAGAGAGAGAGAGAGAGAGAGAGAGAGAGATTAGGCCTAGCAGTCGACATTTGTGCCTCCCTTCCATACCAAAGTAAGGGTTTGGTAATGAGAGTAGCTAGGGTTAACTCTATTTGTCTGTGTCAATTTTTTTCTCTCTCTCTCTCTCTCTCTCTCTCTCTCTCTCTCTCTCTCTCTCTCTCTCTCTCTCTCTCTCTCTCTCTCTCTCTCTCTCTCTCTCTCTCTCTCTCTCTCTCTCTCAATACACACATATGTAACATCATTGAGAGTATGGTCTAGACAGTGATAATCCACCAATTAAAATAAGTTCACCCTTTAGTATTTGTAACGTATCCAATCAACAAACGTTCCCATCTTCAGACATAACGGTTTGAAACAAAAAAATACAATTAAGAACAAATCTTACCTTGAGGGCTGCTCAGGGCTGACTGAAGTATGATGTTACGTGTTAGTCTGGACAGCAATGAAACGTAGGTGGCGGTTCATTTTGTTTGAGTACAATATTTTTAGTCATAATTCAAGCAATCATTCATTTTTCAGTGCA
>JAXIVD010006535.1:10000-12500 GCA_036785275.1 Cancer borealis | reverse complement strand
GTATTAATTTTTACAATTTGTGTATTCTTGCATTCATTAATTTTATTCATCAGCTTAAACCTCTTACCCCTTCCCCTGCTGAGGCTTTTGTCCCTCTTGTCCTCGTAAGGTCACAGACATTCTAAACGATGGAGAGGACCAGGCATTCCCGCGGCGCACCTTGAAGAGCTCACATTATGATGAGAGAGAGTGGCTGTGCGACGCTCTAAACAAGCAACGAGTCGGAAGGAAATTAACCGTTTGGCAGAGGAATTGTTACGTCGGGTTCCAATGAAGCGGGAAACAGGAGGATCAAAGGGAGGCTGATGGTCAGGGAAGTGTTGTAAGGGAAGGAAAGGAGACGCAGTGGTGATGAACAGGAAAAAGACGATGGTGTGAGAAAATGATGGATGATTAGAAGATGGAGTAGCGGGCATGAAGGTGGTAAGGACAAGAACATAATCATAATCAGAGAGAGAGAGAGAGAGAGAGAGAGAGAGAGAGAGAGAGAGACGAAAGGAGCATCTGAATCCATCCATAAGATCGAACCCTCTACAGTTAGCAGTCATCATCATCATCATCATCATTATCACAGCCTCTATGAGTCCACTGCAGACAAGGCTCCATCATCTTTCCCCACTCATCTCCATCAACTGTCCGTCTATTCCAGGCCACCCCAACAAAACTTCTTATCTCTTCTCTTCATCTAGTTTCCTGTCTGCCCTGCCTTCTTTTATCATCCCTGGGTTCTATTACTTTAGGTATCCATCTATTTTTGTTTTCCTGTTCGGCGCATGGCATGTTCTGTCCGTGTCCATTTAAGTATATTCACACTGACTTTCTATTTCTTCATCATCTACTTTAATTTCATGGTTTATTGGGTAATTGTTGAGTATCGCCTTTCTTTTTCCATTATTCATCTTCAGACCTACTTTCTGGCCTTCTATGTGTAATTGCAAAATCATCTGCGGTATATCTGTAAATTCGTTCATCAGAACATCATTGACATATCGTATCTCAGCTCAGTACACTTAGGGATACAATCCTTGCTCCCTTTGGTACTACTCCTTACATCAGTTAAGGGAAGGGTGCGTGTTCGACAGACGGTGATGACGGCCATTAAGGCGAGGCGAGGTAGGAGTCATCCCTGTAAACATTGTTGTCTTGTGGGGAGGAGTTGGTGACTCAGATGACGTTTTGACCCTGACCTTCATGGATACACCACCATAGACTGGTACTCATCTCCTTACTGTTGTGGAGATGTGACTCATAAGAGCGGGCAGCTAAGTGTGTGAAGGTGTGCTGCTTGACGGCTGCTGCTGCGTCCGCTGGGCGCTCAGTTTGCGGTGAGTCGCTAGAGACAGCCGGATGTGGGCTACAGGGGGGAGCGCGCCGCCCCCCGCCCAGACAAGCAACTTTCCCGGCAATTGAAGATGGAGAGTCACGGTAGTGATGTAGGCACCTCAGGACATTGCGGGGGAGGAGTAGGTGGGGTTGAGTGAGAGGAAGGAGAGAGGGGATTCTCACGCCCTGCATGCACTCCTCTTGCCTACACCTTCCTTCTTCCTCAAGGTTCATGTCTTGTCCTTTAGTTTGCTAGAGTTTTAAATAGTGTGTGTGTGTGTGTGTGTGTGTGTGTGTGTGTGTGTGTGTGTGTGTGTGTGTGTATTTGCGTGTGTGTGTATTTGCGTGTGTGTTTGTTTATGTGTGTGGGAAGGGGGGGATGGTGATGAGCCACATTAAGGTTGTCAGACCAACTCAGGCCGACAGCCACTCAAGCAGTCGTGCCTGTCGAAAGAGGTGAGTGGGGGAGGCCCTCGTCCCACAGCTTCCCGCACTTCTTGCAGGAGGAAACGGAGATGCGAGTCATCCTTGCAGCCGATTGAAGTTCACGACTTTGAGTGTTTTCGTGGCTCCGTGTGTGTTATCCTTCGTGCTTGGGGGCGGGGCGACCGAGGGGAGGGCGCGAGCAGCTGCCACACGTCGCTGCAATACTGAATACACCGACTACTCACGCTCGCTGTTCTTCGCTAAGGGATTGGCTTTTCGTGCTCGGTAGGTGAGATAGAAATGTTATTTGGAACTTATTGTGAGAAAGTGTTTTTGTTTTAGAAGGAGAGGCTTAAGGCAGGGGTGCGCCGCAACAGGTGGAGCGGCAGGGGATTCTTGCCTACCTGCCTGCCTGCCCGGCCCCGAGTCCTGAGATATCTCAGGGTCGGTCACCCTGTCAGTTGCCCGCCAGCCGTCGTCGGGTGAGCACCTGATCGCTCGTGTCCGCCTCCCTCCACTACGTTTTGGATCCTGCATCCAACGTGCTTCGTGCTTTACTTTGACTCTTGAGTGCTTCAGTAGAGGGACACTCCGCCGCGTGTGACAGGGCAGGTGTTGTCTGTAACAGAGTTCGTTTGCCGTGAGAGAAACTTTTGTCATTCCGTCGCGTTTGTTTTGTTGGTGCAAGAGAGTGCCGGACGCTATTGTAAGCCAGTTTTTACTTACCTTTGATTCTTGACATTGGCTCAGT
>JAXIVD010006535.1:0-5000 GCA_036785275.1 Cancer borealis | reverse complement strand
CACACACACACACACACACACACACAGTGGAGGAGGGACGAGCAGGGTCTCATTGAAGAAACAATAACGTTCCTCACGAAGCACATGGCGTTAGTCTTTGTGCAATGACTGATTGTTTTACTCCATTACTGACGTGCGTGTGTATGTCTGTGTGTGTGTGGGTGGGTGTGTGTGTGTGTGTGGGTGTGTGTGTGTGTGTGTGTGTGTGTGTGTGTGTGTGTGTGTGTGTGTTGTCGGTATGTTTATTCCGCAATCTTCTCTATTTACCGCAACTTTGCCTAAACTGAAGGAAGCTTAAAGAGCGTCTTCCTTGAGGTGACTGATGGCTATTTTTATTTTTACCTTCATCATGTTATTGACACAAGTGGAGGGAGACACGTCAAGGATTTGCTCTAAATAGAGAGAAAGAAATATCCATCCTATATACATACATACATACGCTCTAGAAAAGATGGAAAGGGAGTTGAAAATTCCTTTGCAAAGCACCCATTTAGTTTCTGAAGTGGCCTCATTCTCCCTCTTTGAGTGCATTTAATTAATTGGAGGATAAATTTTCTGCTGACGATCTTGAAATCTTTTAGTGGCGTCCGTCCGTCCGTCCGCGGCGTGAGTGTGTGTGTGTGTGTGTGTGTTTCGGGTGGGTGGGTGCTGTTGTCCTTGGGGTGAAAGTTGACCTATACTCCCACTTTCCTTTTGACGTCTCCTGACCTTGGCTTTCACTTTTACACCCTTGTGACGGCTGTGCTAACATCTGCATAGGAGGATCGCACTCAACACACCGCCGTAACATCACATACCAAAGCAAAGCAAAGCCAAATGCCCTTTACTCTCATGTCGTGCTCAGAACTCATGACTTCCACTAAACACATCAAGACCTCCACCACCGCCGCCACCACCACCACCACCACCACCACCACCACCACCACCACCAACACCAACACCAACACCAACACCACGCCCTTGCACCAGCAGTCATTGTCCCCGCCTCTGCTGCCACTGCCACCACTTAAACTACCACTGTCCTAGCGGCTCGTGTTCACCTGATATAATTTGTCAAAGTGGAGGTGAGAAAAAATGTTTGTCACCTCAGGAAAATATTAATTAATACCATTGAAAACACACACACGGTAATAATGATAATAATAATAATACGCACGTAGGATGACAGAAATATCACTCACTGGCTGGCAAGCAAAATAACTATTACCTTGAACTCTAGAACCACCACCACTACCACTACCACTACCACAACCCACCACCACCACCACCACTACCACACCCTTAAGTACAACTTTTTTCCTAGAACAGTGAGTCAGTATCGCCTCTCGTCTCGTGTGAACTGCGACAAAGACACCACACACACACACACACACACACACACACACACACACACACACACACACACACACACACACACACACACACACACACACACATACACACACACACACACGTAAACGCAGTAGTGTAAGTAGCGTGTCGTGCGACGTGGCTAGTATTGACGTGACGTTGTGGGATGAAAAACACGTGCAATAAGCGTGCATTTGGTGCGAGTGTTTTCGTGTTTCACTTCTGACATCATTACAGTATCAGAGGCAACACTCGTTACGTCTGATCTTGATAACAGTTTTGTTTTGTAATGTGTTGATTGTGTACTATCTCCGCCGTATCTCCACCTCCTCTTCCTCCTCTTCCTCCTCCTGAATTTGTTTGTTTTTCATGTCAATTTATTATCTAATTTTCCTGTATTTATTAGTTTGTTTTGTCACTTTGATTTCCTGTTATCGTTCATATGGTGCCTTTGCCTCACCTTTCCTTCCTCCCTACTTGCGTCATCTTAACCACTCTTCTTTTTTTCTTCATATCTATATCCTTTGTCATCCTTCATAGTCGTCTTTCCTCCCTCTTGCATCATCCTAACCTTGTATATACCTCTTCCTTCCCTCGTCATCCTTAGCTCTCCTCCTCCTCCTCCTCCTCCTCCTCCTCCTCCTCCTCCTCCTCCTCCTCCTCCTCCTCCTCCTCCTCCTCCTCCTCCTCTTTCCTCTTGCATCATCCTTACGAATCTTCCTCTCTCTTGCACCCTATTTCCTTACTTATCCTTAGCAATCCTCATCCATCCTGCGCTACCATTACCTCCCTTCCTTCCTCCCTCCTTCCATTGTTATCCTCGAATTACTCTACCTGTCATCCCTCACTATATAGCTCCCTCCCTCCCTCCACTCCCTCCCTCACTCCCTCACTCCGTCCTTCCTTCACTCCCTCCCTCACTCAGTCCTATACAACCCTTTCCATCGCCTCAACGGACAGCTTGCATTACTACCCGTGACTTGCAAAGCCTCAAGACCTCACACGGTGTACTCACAGTGCCTCTTCCCCCTCCCCCCCAACCCGGCTCCTGCTTCACCACAACCCCCCCACCGCCCCGCTCCGCTCCGCCTCGCCTACATCTCCCCTCGATCGCTCTCCCCGCCCCTCCTGCCCTCTCATCACCGCCCTGCAGCCTCGACCAAACCCGTACGCCAGGCCAGCCGAGGAACGGGACTGTCTGTCTCCATGGCCTACCCAAGGGAGGAATAATCTATTGGGTTTCAAGTCGTGTTTTTGATGATTTCAAGGTCACCGATGAAGCTCCGCGGGTTGGGGTGAAGGATGAAGATATAGAAGGAGAAAAAAGTGGAAGACAAGGAGAAAGGCGGATAAGAAATAGGAAAAAATGATGTGTTAGTAGTGTCATGGCCCTAACGTAACTCTCTCTCTCTCTCTCTCTCTCTCTCTCTCTCTCTCTCTCTCTCTCTCTCTCTCTCTCTCTCTCTCTCTCTCTCTCTCTCTCTCTCTCTCTCTCTCTCTCTCCGTTACAAGGATAAAATTGTGGTCTGATGTGTACTTATAAGAGGACCCTGCTTATCTATTTACATTTTTCTTCTTGGTTTATCATAAATGTTGGAGTTTTGAAATAATGATCTACTTGAGAGTTATTTGTGGAACCTAATTGACGTTTAGTAAAAAGGATTTTATATAAGGAACCAACTACTTGCTTTCGTGTTGCATCACAATAAATAAAAGAAAAAGAAATTGAAGTCTAGAAAATTATTTGCGTTATTTTTCTTTCTTTTCTCATTCTTTTTTCTATTTTTCATTTTCCTTTACATATTATATATTATCCATTTTTGTTTTTTCTAGTTATTTTTTCCAGGCGGACTAATGACATATATAAGTAATGATACGTTGCTACCCAATTCTAAATGATAAGTCTGTAGGTGTGTGTGTGTGTGTGTGTGTGTGTGTGTGTGTGCGCGTGCGTGTGTGTTGCATAAAGTATCGTTCTCGTCCGCTTTCGCTAGCAGCCTTCAAGGAATGACCATCTGTCGCTGTACACGTTTGGTATTTCCCAGAGTGTGAATGTGATAGCCATGCACAGTCCAGAGAAAGAGAGAGAGAGAGAGAGAGAGAGAGAGAGAGAGAGAGAGAGAGAGAGAGAGAGAGAGAGAGAGAGAGAGAGAGAGAGAGAGAGAGAGAGAGAGAGAGAGAGAGAGAGAGAGAGAGAGAGAGAGAGAGAAGCGGATCATACCGTTGCTTCTCCCTTTTGACTGACTGGCTTTCATCATCTTTACTGCGTATATATCTTCCGGTTGGCATCTTCTATCTCTCTCTCTCTCTCTCTCTCTCTCTCTCTCTCTCTCTCTCTCTCTCTCTCTCTCTCTCTCTCTCTCTCTCTCTCTCTCTCTCTCTCATACATTACCACCACCACCACCACCACCACCACCACCACCACCACCACCACCATCACCACCACCACCACCACCACCACCACCACCACCTAGCTAGCGGGGTCAGTCAGCCAAAGTGCCGTAAGGACGCTGCATGAAGGACGAGTCATGCCTGCGGGAAACCTGCTGCATTTCTCCACTACCCCCTTTCTCTCTCTCTCTCTCTCTCTCTCTCTCTCTCTCTCTCTCTCTCTCTCTCTCTCTCTCTCTCTCTCCTCTCTCTCTCTCTCTCTCTCTCTCTCTCTCTCTCTCACAGGCAGCAAGTCACCGCGATGTATTACCCACAGTGACGCCTGCTTTTCTTTTCTCTTTCTTCTATTGACGCGAATGTGAGGGGAAGGGAAGGGAAGGGTAAGGGAGGGAAGGTAAGGGAAGGGAAGGTGGCAATGAAGGGAAGAGGATGGAGGGGAATAGCATACTTACATACAGTCGTTAAGGCCAAAGCGATTTTGTATGGTTTGTATAGTAGAAATACAATTAGGATGAAAGAGGTATGTGTAGGGGAGATGGGGGTGGAGCGGAACTATGCGTGGTGGTTGGTACATAGTGGGCGTGATCCTATGTGTGGTTTTGGGCGGCAGTGTTAGTGGTGGTGGTTGTGGTTGATTATGGTAGTAGTAGTAGTAGTAGTGGTAGTAGGACGATAGTAATATGTAGTTAAGTTTGCAGAGTGGTGGTGTTAGTAATTGAATGTGGAGGGTGGTGGTGGTGGCGGTGGCGGTGAGGGTGAGTGTGGTGGTAATGAACGTGGAGTAGTGAGTGGGTGGGTGGTGGAAGTAAGGGAGTGTGTGGTTTGTGTGGATTCCAGATGCTTTTCTTGATGGTGTGTGTGTGTGTGTGTGTGTGTGTGTGTGTGTGTGTGTGTGTGTGTGTGTGTGTGTGTGTGTGTGTGTGTGTGTGGCTATGACTGGCGGCAGATTCTTGGCCAGTCTAGCTGAAAGCACTCCTTGGAATGCAGTGTTAGGTTAGGTCTCGCTTGCAACCTGTGTGTTCTCACCTAGAATTACTATTACTTTTTTTTTTTTTTTTTTAGTCTTCCAAGATATATCGATTAGCAAGATAAAAGACGGTTTTCCCCCACATTCCTCCCGGTTATTCTTAAGGTTATTTCTTAAGGTACTCTTGGCTGTGTTTATATTTACTTTTAAACGAATGAGTCGGTGAATGAACTAAGAGGCGAGGCAAGGAATCATCCCTCCCCAGTCTTCCCTTGTTTATGATTTCCTTTAC
>JAXIVD010006534.1:10000-23593 GCA_036785275.1 Cancer borealis | reverse complement strand
AGCAGTGATTAGGGAAGCTACATCATTACAACCAATTATTAAACACTTTACAAACTCATACACGCAGCGAGTCCAGGTGTTTCAGAGCAGGCTTCCACGTCAGGTGTTTAATTAAAAAAGCAGGGGTGAGGGGTTTGAACAGGTAATATCCCTCCATAAGCCCCTCACCCTTCTCCTAAATCCACTGCTATTTTTAAAGGGGTTATGGACCTCCCCCTCCACCCCCCCTTGACCCCCTAAATAATGAACAGAAGCCTTAAATTACGGCCGATACCTGGGAGTATAAATCTACGGGGTAACGTATCCCGTTTTCTATTAAGGTTATCTGTGTCATAAATTTGTGGCGTCGGACAGGGTACCCCTAAGGATTCTATTTTTATTTATTTTATTTTTTTATTAAAGTTTCTAGTGTGTATGCTCTTTTATGGTTTTCATCTTCATATTTTCTTCTTCTTCTTATTAGAATTATTATTATTATTCATATTTATTAATTTCGCCTTTATTCCCATTATTTATTGAAGTTTCTCTTCCCTCTAGCAATTTTTTCCAGTTTTTTTCCCCCATTTTCCTTACAAACAAAATGATATCATCGTTTCTATTTTACCGACAAAATTATCATATTCCTATCATTTCCCTCAGTTTATCATGTTTTCCTTGTTTCTCCCTTTAACGTGAATGCCAACAAACGAGAGAGAGAGAGAGAGAGAGAGAGAGAGAGAGAGAGAGAGAGAGAGAGAGAGAGAGAGAGAGAGAGAGAGAGAGAGCGAGAGAGAGAGAGAGAGAGAGAGAGAGAGAGAGAGAGAGAGAGAGAGAGAGAGAGAGAGAGAGAGAGAGAGAGAGAGAGAGAGAGAGAGAGAGAGAGAGAGAGAGAGAGAGAGAGAGAGAGAGAGAGAGAGAGAGAGAGAGAGAGAGAGAATGGCATTATCTTCGTTTATGTGACTGATCCAATTGCATATCAAAGGCATATCTGACCGTTCTGAAGCACACTAACCACTCTGATCCACCTGGGACCTGAGGGGAGAACGCACGGCCGGATCCAGAACCTCTTTGACTTGGGAGGGGAGGGGGTGGGCACCATGAAACAAAAATTACACATTTGTCGAGACATGTAGCTATATATGGTATTTGAAACAAGAACACACACACACACACACACACACACACACACACACACATATATATATATATATATATATATATATATATATATATATATATATATATATATATATATATATATATATATATATATATATATATATATATATATATATATATATATATATATATATATATATATATACACAATAGTTTCGTTACTATTTCAAGATAACACATGAAAATTGGTACCAAGGGATTCTCGGACATGCTGATCACGAATCTGGAAATAGTTTTGTCATTACTATAATACTCGGATTTGCCATTTTGTGACCCGTAAATTCCACCAGAATTGAGGTCGAAAAATTTATTTCCCATTTTACTACACTAATATTAATCCTACAGAAAAATTATATAGAAATAAAGTTATGGAGTTTAATAATGTCCATCCTAAGCTGTCAATATATTTCAATATATAACAATAATGAAATAAGTCAGAGGTGGGCGCGATTCGAAAAAATTGAAGTCCGATTAGCGATTCGCCAGCTCGTCAAGTCCGATTCGATTATCCGATTCGGTTGCCAAAAAATCTAAGTCCGATTAGCGATTATCCGATTATCCGATTTCGATTAAAGTTTTTAAAAGCGATTCGATATTTTTAAAAGCGATTCAATGTTTTTAAAGCTATTGTCAATGTTTCTAAAGGGAATTTAATGCTTTTTTGCCCTAGCAGCAGCAGCAGCACTTCCTCTCACGACGACTGGCTCTAAACTGGTGCGGCGCGTCACTTAACCGATGAGACGCGTACGAAAAACCAGAACTAAACACGTATTATACCAACTTTATACTTGTAAAATATAACCTTTTTATTATAATTTATATGATTTAATAATTAATCATGATATTTTGCGCATTATATTATAGAGAAAATACTAAAGTGTAAATAGAATAAAGCGAAAAAATATTTACTTGAGAAAAATATAGAAAAAATTATTAAGAAACTGCTATTGCGAAAATACAAAGACGACGTCGACCTGGATTAATCGCAAATCGCTTTAAATTTTCGGCAGTCCGATTGCAATTATCCGATTCGTTTGGCGGGGGTTAGTCCGATTCGATTATCCGATTCGAAAATGCGAGTCCGATTAATCGGATAATCGGATAATCGGACTTCCGAATCCGATTGCCCACCTCTGGAAATAACCATTATTTAACTTTACTGGCTGATGCTGGTCTCATGACAAAAAATAAAGTTATGGAGTTTAATAATGTCCATCCTAAGCTGTCAATATATTTCAATATATAACAATAATGAAATAACCATTATTTAACTTTACTGGCTGCTGCTGATCTCATGACAAAAAATACATAGATAACCAACCCTAAATATACACAATATATAACGTATAAATGTTATTTGGTTTCCATATATTGAACTGTTAGCAAATTAAAACCGATTAAAACCGATTAAAAGTACTTTTTTACATTCCTACATCTATACTTACATTTCAATTCCATTTCACTATAGCACAAAAGAATGCACGTCTCCTACTCTTTCTTGTCATTTCCTCCGATAGGGCCGTACTATTAAAATCTTAAGTCATACACAAAAACAAGTTTAACAATTTTTTTTGCTAATAGAAAGATCTAAAACATTTATTTCAGTATTTTTTTTTTATGTAGCACCTATAATGGAAATGATCTGTTTACAATATCATTTTAACAGGCTCGAGTCTGTTAAATGATTGCACGGCCAAGTACTGATCAGTACTTGGCCGTGCAATCTTGGACACCAAAAACGCAGCTTCCCACCCACCCCCACCACCAACTTCAAGGCAAGGCACCAAACGCAAACAGTAAACACCAAGGATCCTATGGTAACACACACACACACACACACTGACTCTGATTCTGACACACATGTAAGGTCGTTGTCCGTTGTTATGACAACCCTTATCTTAAAACAGTCCCAGGGATCATCAACTAAAAAAGATAATACTATACTACACTCCCACCACTGCCACGTAACACATCACCGGTCAGTGCAATAGAAACACACGGAAAGTTAAACACCACACGATCATAATGGCTATATGTGTTTTTCTTAAATCATCCTTATAATTATACACGTTTGTACAGCTACGTGTGTTCATGTTGTAGTTCACATGTCACCTTTTATTATACTATCAATGCAAGAGGAGCTACAAACAGACACAGAACACCAACATTCTGCCTTGCTGTGATTCCCTTACATTGACATTCAAGTATATTGTATCACGTTGGAATGACACATCTTGTTCTACATTACCACACCTATATAACTTGATGGTAGTTATTAAAGCTACTAATCAATGTTAAGTTAATTAAGAACTATGTGGTATAAACCTTGCTGTACATTAAGGTTTCCAGCAAGGCAGAATGTTGGTGTTCCTGTTAGCCAGTTATTGATGGTTAAATTTAAGCAGAAAATGTTGTGAAAACGCAAATAATACTTATCTACTGAGTACTCACACATAATTATGCAGTGTCATGTCAGCTTGAGTGGTCTTAAAACTGTGTTTAATCATTGCCATTCACCATTAAATAAACCTAATACATGAACCAGACATCCTTATATTGTTATGTTATGTTACACTCATGACCATCACAGCTTATGTGTATGGGTTTCAAGGCTACCTAACACACACACATGGCAGGAAACTCACTATACTGATGGGTGGGAAAACTAAGCCTAATTACACTTAGGAAGAACATTAGTATATGCACAACTGTATTAGTAAGAAAAGGAAGTTCATTAGTGTATGTAGTTGTATTAGTATATTAGTAACTAAACATTTTGGCAAACACTCATCATCACCTATCTTGCCTCACTCAACACCTCATTACAAGGCGAACCCATTGTAGATATCCCAGACAAACTGTTCTTTATTATTTCCTCTATATTTTCCTCAGTATGTTGGCTTCCATAACGTTATTTGGTCTTTAATATAAAACCAGATGATTAACGAATAACCCATAACAGAAAACACTGGTTCCTTATAAGTCCGGGAATATGTTTGAACCTTTCATATTAATCACATTAATTTTACAAGTACTATCACTACCCTTGACTCGGCAGGACTCAACTCTAACCCCCGACAATGGCGTGCAAGATTCCTGATGTGTCCAGTTTGGTGAAGGAAGCTCAAGATGCATTCCAGGCAGCCTTTGGGGCCACCGCACAAGTGACAGCTGTGGCACCTGGAAGAGTTAACATCATAGGCGAACACACTGACTACAACGATGGATTTGTGTTTCCGATGGTGAGTGAGGCAAGGCAGGTGCTTCCTCCTAACCCAGTACATAGTGAAGGGTGGAGGAGGTTTGTACGTCTCACATTGAACTAACCTTTTGTTTAGCCCATGTCTCGGTGGAGCGATCTGTGGATGCTTGTGAGGTGGATCGGTGAAGGGATGGATGGCCGAGGTGAATGCAAGGGTAGATGTGTGTTCTTGTCTCTCACCTCCTGTTACAAAGGAAAAGAAGGATTAGTTTTTGTTAATGGTGAACACAAAAATGTTCTGGAGTCTCATACATATATGAATGTGATGGAACTTTAAATAACTAATGCAAACTAATGTAAACAAGATTTTGGTATAAATGATCTTTGTTGTATGTACAAAATTATTATGGTACAAGTATTACATGAATAGCATTATTTAAGATACATGACTCAATATGATAATGGAAACATCAGAAATGTACATAGTAAGTTGTCATATGCGGAACACAATCACAAAAAATCATTCTGTATTACAAAACTAAAGCATTATATTAAAAAAACACTTTTATACCACAGCATTTCATTTGATGTAATACTCACACTGTATGTATGTATTCTATCTAGTATTGACCTAGTACTTGTTGTATACAGGATTTGAGTCAAGCTTGTGTTGTCCTGTCTCTATATCTACTTTCATCCAATGTAGTCAAGCAATGGATATTCTGAACACGCACACACCAGCACTGCGTTCAACTCTTTCCAAACATCAACACTTCCACTTGGACAGCAAACATTCATGACATTGTTTAAGAGTCGTGTGTGTGTGAATATAAACCTAACACCATCCTTGGCACTGACCTCTCCCCCCATGGCACCTTCAGGCACTCCCCATGGTGACTGTGATGGTGGGGCGGGTGGGGGAGGGTGGGCGCTGCAGAGTGCACACCACCTCACCCTTGGCCGACAAGCCCCGACAGGTGGAATTCAAGGCTCCCTCACCGTCCTCTCCCCTCCACCCTGGCACACCCTCATGGGCTAATTATGTCAAGGGTGTGGTGGCTAATTTTCCAGGTGATTATGACCAAGTTTTTTTTAATTTTCTTTATGCATCCATTTGTGTATTTCAGTATAGTTTGTTTATGACATTCTCTTTCTCCTTTTAAAGTGTTTTTCATATTGGACATCTTTGCCTTACTTAGACTGCTTGATAGCCTTGGTTGAAGGGTTTTTGTTTAGTTTAGTTCACCCTTCATGAGTATTCCAAGCATGGTGTGTTTTTTGTGTAGTTCTTAATATATGATTATTTATAACAGGAAATTTGAAGTTCCCAAATACAAATGTTAGGAAACTTTTTTTTTGCATTGGCTTTAATTAAAAGAATTAACCTTTAATTCTCTTTTCCAAACTATTTATTATATTAAACAGCAAGTTTCATGTATGTTTGAATGAAATCTTTTGCTATTTAGATAATTTGTGTAGAACTTCAAAGGTTCTTGTGACTTCATAATAGTGTAATATAAACTAACACAAAGAGGAGAGGTGAGAGAATATTGACTTTACCCTTTGTAACCCTGAGTCCTGTGCTTGCAAACTAACACTAGTTTAAATCAGGCAGCATTAGTGGCTTTGATGCCGTAGTGACTACATCAGTGCCACTCGGGGGAGGCCTATCTAGCAGTGCCTCCCTGGAGGTGGCCACGTACACCTTCCTAGAGGCCCTCGCTGGCACCCCCACTGCCAGGTGAGCGGCACCCTGGCCACACCTCTTAAGTACCATCACAAAATCCTCTTCTGAATAAATAAACACCTGTAATAATGTGTGTGTGTGTGTGTGTGTGGGTCTTGTTGCACTCTGACACACCTCTGGCTGTACTTTCAGTCTGAAGGAGAAGGCTCTAGCGTGTCAGAAAGCAGAACATGAGTTTGCTAACATGCCGTGTGGGATCATGGACCAGTTCATCTCCACCATGGGCAAGGCAGGCAATGCATTACTCATTGACTGCAGGTATGGTACTCACACAAGCATGTCACTCCATTTAAAGTGTTATAATCTTTGTAAACATGTTGACTGTATGGACTGTACCTGGAGGTGTGGTGTTGAGTTGTTATGATGTTGGTTTTCCATTGTTTTTTTCTGCTTTCTTCATGAACTACTTTCTTCACAGGTCAATGGAGTCCACACTGGTTCCCCTTAATGACTCAGACATCACGCTGGTCATCACCAACAGCAACGTGCGACACACACTCTCAGGCAGCGAGTACCCAGCACGGCGCAGGCAGTGTTCTGAGGCCGCTGCTGCCCTGGGGAAGAAGAGCCTTCGTGATGCTACACTCAAGGACTTGGAAGGTTGGTCATTGTGTCCTTTGTGTGTCATCTTTATACAGTGGTGCATTTCACGCAGTTTTTGTCCCTTGTTTCACATCCTAAGTTTGAATGATTATTTTAATGTGGTAGAAAGAAACCTCTACTGATATCAAATGTTTTGAGTATGTTCTTGTTGAAAAAAGTTAAATAAAAGTGGTTATATTTAAGTGATAATCTTAAAAAATGGTTCGGATATGTAATACAGTAATCTTTTGATTATCCGTCTTCAAGATATCAGTTGTACGATGTTATCCATCGCACCATCTTGTGCCCTTTTAAAGTATATATATATAAAAAAAAAGAAACAATGCACGATCCGCCTTTTCGGTGGTTACGCTTACACCGGATACACGTGGTTGTGTACAGATTCCTGTGTAGTGTACGTATTTGAAACAGTCTGTCTGTACCTAGCCATGTGCGTTTAGTTTATGACTGTATACATTCATTTACGCTAAAGGAAAGATATTGTGTGTTAATACATATTTTACATACATGAGAGAGAGAGGGAGGGAGAGAAAAATTAGCCACACAGCAGACAGCTAGTTGGTGAGTACTGTACAGTGTACTAGTGTACCAGTGTACAGTGTACAGCTGACCATCTAAGAGCTCCATTAAGCCTACCAGTGCTAAGGATAAAAAGAAAATTTTTAAAAAAGGGCCTACGGGGGGTAGTGTTGCATCATCCTTCTTTTGACGTTATCTGTCACTTTCTTGGCTGCTGTACCACGGATAATTGAGAGATTACTGTACTTTATATTTTTGTAGTTGATTGCTTGTTGACTTAAAGTAGTAAACTAATGGACATATTTGCTGCACCTCACCTTCACAGAACACAAGTCATCCCTGAATGAGGTGGTGTACAGGCGGGCACGTCACGTCATATCCGAGATCACCCGCACACAGCAGGCCGTGGAGGTGCTGAAGCAGGCTGATTACACCACCTTCGGGAACCTGATGACAGACTCCCACTACTCCCTCAAGTGAGTCTGCACCTTCAGGGGGAAGAGAGGATTGGTTTTAGTGGTTTTGAACTCCATGTGACAATGTAGTGTGTGTTTATGTGTGTGTATATGTATTCCATTTACTCACATTATGTATTTCCAATACTTTACACTTGATAACGTTACAGTCCATATGCCAAGTTTCACTCAACCTATATATTAGTTTTACAGTAAGTCACAATATAGTTTTCAGTGGTTGGCATTATCATCTCACATTTATAATACCATTGCCCAGCTCTGAAATATTCACTTATCGTTTCTACATATCTGTCTCTGAGCACAAAAGGACGGGTGGGATTCAAGCATTGAAAGTTGCCACTCACAAGTAAAGTTTACTGGCCACAAATTGGTCAAACATAAATTCCTTATCTTTTTCTAGTTATATGTGACCATTAGTTGCTGTCATGCTATTATCAGTAACGGAGTTTAGTTTTAAGGCTTATTTATGGTCTTGTATTGCATAAAATAAAGGTGAAATTGCAGTTCAATAGCATCCAATGTACATTCTCCTTAATAGGATCACAGAGGAGTAAAATTAATGCAACTTTTGTAGGTGACGAGTTACTAATGTCAATTGTAACTCAAACAGATAACTAAATTTTGTAGCATGTAGTTGCTTTGAGTGTGAGGAGACATCTTGAAGGCATTCCATTATAGCACCCGGCCTTGTAGCAGCCCTTGAATCCTGTCTTCCATTGTTGCAGGGATGACTTTGAGGTGTCGTGCCCTGAGTTGGACCAGCTGGTGGCGGCAGCAGTGGAGGTGGAGGGTGTGTTTGGCTCGAGGATGACAGGTGGAGGCTTTGGTGGATGCACTGTTAGTTTGGTGAGTAGCTCTTGAAGGGGTGGCAGTGCAGGGCAAGGCAGGGCAAGGGTAGTGCTGTTATCAAGTGCACACGGTCATATAATTAGTGTGTTTCCAAGGTGTGTGAATGTGGAATGCTTATCGTCCTGTGTTTCAGATGAAGGTGGACAGCGTGGACAAGTTCATTGCTCACACTCGCCAAAAGTTCAGCGGCTCGCCCACCTTCTACGTGTGTGGCCCGTCGGAGGGCGCCCACCTCCTGTAACATCACCTTTACACTCCTAGTTCCAGTACAAGTCCTCCATCCTCGGTACAGAAATATGACTGTATGGACCTACTTCATTAGGAGGCAGAAGTGAAAATTTTCCAGCTTATAACATAACAATTAGTCACTCAACAGAATTAATAACTATGACAACAGAGAAATTGTAAGCCAAGTCACCTGTTCTGGTATTGTATAATGGTTGTGTTATTAGAATCACAACAATAGATATGCAGTAGTGTGCATTTCTCTGGATTTTTGTGGTCATGGTTATGGGTTCTGCCTTTCCTTCTGCCTCTCCATTCCACATTGGTCCGACACCCATGTATAGATATATATTTTTGTGGGTTTGTACTCGTGTGGTTTTTAATACTTAGGAATGTGGGAGTTTTCATGAAAGAGATTATTTATTTGTGGCAGATTTGCTCAATATAACTTTTTACATTTGCAGTTTTCTAAAAGTTCTTGCTTTGAATTATAATTTTTGAGGAATTATTTCACTGTACTTATGCTATACTTATACACTGTACTTATGCTATACTTATGGATTCACCTGTTTGCAGTTATTTGGCAATTTTCTTCCATACTATATACACATGCAGTTTTAGGACAGACATTATGATTACAGCAACCTTTGGATATTACTCTATCCTTATTCAGTGATGGAGTGGTGAAGTCTTTCCAATATTCCTCACCACTATCATCATCATCATTATTATCACCTCTACCACACTTAAGCACCTCACTGGTGCAGTGGTCAGCACGTCTGACTATTAATCCGCTGGTCCAAGTTCAATCCCGGACAAGGGCAGTCGGCACACAGTTCACCCAGGTGTTCATCCTCACAAACGTGTTGGTGGATAAATGGTTACCTAAGGAAACCTGGGGAAGGTAAACTGTGGAAACTTGGATGTCACAGTGGTCCTGTGTCCCGGGGAAACAGATTAATATCCACCACAGGCTCAAAGGCCAATGTGACGGGAGATGAACGCACACACCTACACACACCTACAGTGTGTGCACACACTTTACCTTGCAACACTGAGCCAGGTGCTTAATCACCCTGGGAACTCTTCTACAGGAAAGTTGTAACATCTAGGAAGGTGAAAATGAACACCTGCCAAATCCATAGAGCTTTCATAGTTATTTATGATTATATTGTGAGTCTATTTGTAGTGGGTGTAGCAAGGAAGTGAAGGATTCTATTCTGTATTCCTATGATGGAGGCACCTGTGAGGCTGGTGTTGTGTTGAGCCTGTGTTGATAATGTTTGATGGCGAGAAGTGTCCTGAGTGAGCCATGCTACGTGTGTTATATTAATGAGTGTGGTCCTGAGTGTCGATGTGAAGGAACATTATAAAGGTCATTGATAGTGTGTGTGTTTTTCAAGGCATGTTTTATAATGTGTGTTTGGTAAGGAGTTGGTGGTAAGCTGCTGGGTGGGGTGTTTTTTTTCATTCCATTTTTTCCAATTTGGGATCATGGGTGTCTGGTATATAAAACTTCAGCATGAGACTATATTCCTATGATGTTTGTATGGTATATGAAGAGGATAATACATATTTTACTGAACATTTAAGTTTGTTTTATTCTCATTTTAAAAAAGGCTGATTCTACATTGACATGGTTCAGCCTTTGTTACTTACTGACAACTCACTAATGTGCACAGTCAATTATATCTACCAATTCACTTTCTAGGTCCTTCCTCAATACTTGATTCTGTGTTCCTTGGTCTACCCATTAACACTTCCTTCTACATCAAAATAATCAAAAATGGGTTAATAGAATGGGTGTTGTCATTGTTTATTTCCAAGTCTTTAATCTGGATGCATGTAGGAGTATGTTATGTTATGTTATGTTATATTATGTTATGTTATGTTAATGTTCTTTGTGGCTGGAAATGATGGTGTGGTGTGCTTCGTTGTGATTATGTACAGAACACATGAAATTGTTTCTATTCTTTTCTGAGTGTACTGTTTTCGGTTTCCTTTTGATGTACTGTTGATATGGGATTTAAAGGTCATGTTAGAGTGTGTGTGTGTGTGTGTGTGTGACTCAGTGTGTGTGTGTGTGTGTGTGTGTGTGACTCAGTGTGATGAGAGATTAAAGGATGGGTGCTGTCGTTTAGTGACTGATGGATATTTTGTGGCAACATGACTGTGTGACGATGGAAAAGTTACATGTGGTTTCAGTGGTCATGTTTTGTCTTATATGTTAACAGTTTCATCTTGTTAAGGGTGTTGTGTATTATTTTGTGTAGTGTTGACATAGGATTGTTAGGTCATGTGTATCAAAGGAACATTATGATAGAGTTCGTTAGTTATTTAATGCAAACAGGAGTAAGGTCAAAGGTCATATGCCGCTAAATATGATGGAGTTATGCATGTAGGTTGGATGTGTGAAGAAGTTGAAGGAAGTAAACATTAGTACTATACCCTCAGAACGTTATAATGAGTAGCATAGTGAAGATTATTTCAATATAGAGAGGACAAGTAGGGCTGTAAAGGTGTTACTTGTGGTCTGAACCATTACTTGCATCACTGGTTCTGATCTCTTCGTGGGACTTTCCTACTAGGGGGGAAGCAGCCAGTAGAGTAATGCATGCACAGCTGTTGTATTCATGATGTCTGACTCTTGCTTCTTTTTGCATTAACTAACTATTGTATTCATAGTAGGGAGTAGTGACTAAACTTTACATTGACATACCACACAGTAATGTTAAGCCACGCCACAGTAGGTAAGGCAGTGGCGGTAGATATTCCTCGCCACGTTCCAGAAGCTAGATTACCAGAAATAGGCTTGGTGAGGTAAGCCCGTGACGTCAATGGGAGTCAGACTTTCCGGTGTTGTGAAGCTTCGACCACTATACACTACACACACACACACACACACACACACTAATAAATGGAACGAGCTCAGCGAGGGAGTTATGAAGGCTAGGATTGTGTATGCTTTTTAAGAAGAAACTAGATAAGGGTTACAGAGACGGGGATACCATGAGATTATTCCCCTCCCGTAAACCACAACTAGGTAAATACAACTAGGAAAATACATATACACACATACATACATACATACATACAAGAGTAATAATGTATTGTAAAGGGCAAACTCTCATGCGGTTAGATAAAAAAAAAGGAGTAAAAGTATTCAAAGTTCAAAGCATCACAGGTACTCAAATTTAATATACTTTTGGATGGTCTTTAAGTTCCCGGATTAGTAGAGTTCGGCTTTATCTGTGATGTTGATAATCTTAGTGTACGGTACATATTTTCCGTATAATGAAGCTTGTGATGAGCGATCACCAATAGTTTCAATAAGATAAGCTACTTTTGCTCACTTTTCGTTATTCTTCTGTTATAGATTTTGAACTATTGAAATATTATTATTATTACTATCAGCATTATTATTATTACTATTATCATTATCATTATTATCACACCAGTGGATTCATTTTTGATATCTTGTGTTTCCTGTAAGGTTACGGTGCTGGAAAGTTTAATATTCTCTTGAAAATTTTATTAAGTTCCACGAAACATTGAAGAAACACATGGGAATATTCACGTTTGAAGTTCTTTTCCATTATTTATTTTTTTCTTATGTATACCGCGTGTTGTATTGTAGGAAAAGGCAAGTTATATATCATCACAATAATAATAATATAACCATCATAATAATATAACCATCATTGTCATAGTCATCATTATTATTATCATCCCCCAACCACCACCACCACCACCACCACCACCATCATCATCATCATCATCAGGAGGTGCAGGAGTGGCCTGGTGGAGTGAAAGCTGCCACACAGGCGAGCCTTAGCCAGGGGCGGACAGGTGTTGACAATTAATGGCCTTCTATGAGCCTTTAAACCTGCCGTGGACTGAATATTTAATCAAAACAATAATTATAGTTGTGCGTGTAACCATTAGTACACAGAATGAGAGAGAGAGAGAGAGAGAGAGAGAGAGAGAGAGAGAGAGAGAGAGAGAGAGAGAGAGAGAGAGAGAGAGAGAGAGAGAGAGAGTCTGCAAGGTCTAGTCTGGGTTTAGCCGCCGGAGGGATCAGCACGTCAAGAGAGCTGATAAGATAGTGTATGAATGTATGAATGTCTCACAGTAACTTGACACAAGCCTCGGGTACAACAAAAGGAAGAAAAAGAAAATACGAAAAAAAAAAACTGAGTCGAAGGTTACAGGGAAAAAGAAAGAAAATATAATAAGGAATGAAAACAAGAAAAACTACTTTGTTGAAGATAACATTAGCGGAAAAAAACTGCAATACTTTTATAATGACTATATTGTTTTTAAAGGTAAATATTATTGTTAAAACTTTATATCATAGGAAAAAAACATGATTATGATGTTGTAACTATTTTATCTCAATCATTATCATTAATTTTTATTTTTATTTTCGTGAGTAAAAAATCGTAATAAAAAGATAAATGGTTAAATATTAATAATAATATTATAGCTACACATGAGTAAATCAAAATGATTATCTGAAAAAGCTTGTAATAACTTTAAAACTAGAGAGAGAGAGAGAGAGAGAGAGAGAGAGAGAGAGAGAGAGAGAGAGAGAGAGAGAGAGAGAGAGAGAGAGAGAGAGAGAGTTGATATCCCTACTTTTTTTTTTTTTTACTTACTAATTAACTCTACATATCTATTGCCTGTATGTGTGTGTGTGTGTGTGTGTGTGTGTGTGTGTGTGTGTGTGTGTGTGTGTGTGTGTGTGTGTGTGTGTGTGTGTGTGTGTTGAGGTTTCAGATAAGCAGGATGGAAGGTGGGGGGTGGGTGAGGGG
>JAXIVD010006533.1:15000-23594 GCA_036785275.1 Cancer borealis | reverse complement strand
ATCTCTTCATAATTCTATACAACATCGAACTATTGTACACAAACAGTGTTCATTGCTTTGTTTTGGAGTGACTGTGACCTCAATATGTTGGCTTTCCATTCGTTCTCCTGTAAATTAATCTTTCCATCTCTCACATGTCCTCCCAAGAATCACTTTTACACTACCTCTCACTTTGGCTTCCCAATACACACCTAAAAACCCCTTACCTTTCCCATCCACCTTCCACGTCCATAAACTGTTATCCTATACTATTTTCACTCAATTTCATATCTACTTGACGGTCCTAAAGCCTCTTATATAATCCTACCAGCCAGTCACGATCTATACAAACACACCAGGGTACATATCCTCTTCCTTCTCGTCCTCCTTCTCCACTAAAAAGATTCTGTACCTACATTCTCCATCCCTTAATCACTCTCCTTCGTACTCAAAGAAATCTTAAGTATGTCATCCAATCGCCTCAAGAACCATTACTTTTTATTTTTATAGTATATTACAGTTCTTAAGCTTCTTCACTTCTTCTTCCTTCTTCTTTTCTAACACTTTCTCTATGCATTTGGCTATGTACTACCTTTCCTCTACTCCTGTTTCTTCTTCTCCTCTTTTTCCTCCTTTACCTCCTTCCTTCTCAATCCCCAGCCACAGCATCCTTTACCTCCACAGCACCCCAGCCTCAGTTACCCTCCGCCGCCCCTATAGCCACGCTCCATCCACGACAGAGCCACACTAGCGTCGGTCCCGTGGGTGGGTTGGGTGTCAGTGGGCGGATGTCATTAGTCACCCAGTAACCCAACACTTGAACCCAGAGCGAGAGAGAGAGAGAGAGAGGTGAGAGAGAGAGAGAGAGAGAGAGAGAGAGAGAGAGAGAGAGAGAGAGAGAGAGAGAGAGAGAGAGAGAGAGAGAGAGAGAGAGAGAGAGAGAGAGAGAGAGAGAGAGAGAGAGAGAGAGAGAGAGAGAGAGAGATAAATTTTTTATCAAATGATCACCCGTAAAAATGGAGAAGATGAAAACGCACTCTCTTTTCTCTTACTCACTTTAGAGGAAAAAGGATCTTCAATCTGACTTTATCCTGACCACTTCTTCCCCCTTTTCTTTTTCTCTTGACTTTTCGCACACATTCTCTCTCTCTCTCTCTCTCTCTCTCTCTCTCTCTCTCTCTCTCTCTCTCTCTCTCTCTCTCTCTCTCTCTCTCTCTCCGTCATTATCATTTTCATCATCGTTCATCATCCCTTCTTCGAGACAAGGTTACTCTTCTCTTCTTCCCATAACCATTGAAGTTTTTTCTTACACTCTATCATCGCTACAAGATTGACGTTAATCTTGTCAATCTCGCTAACCTTTCTAGCTCCCCAGTCTCTCCCGCGAAGCCTTGTGTGTGTGTGTGTGTGTGTGTGTGTGTGTGTGTGTGTGTGTGTGGGGTGTGTGGGTGGGTGTGTGTGATTTGCTCCTTGGAAACTGCTGGAGATATTGTGTTGGGAGTGACATCTAGCGGGAAAAATAAGCAGAGTTATCGGAAAATCTACTTGTTGGTGATTATTTACTTTCGTCTTGTCTGGTTACCTCCGAGACTTAGTGAAGGTAATAGTCCTAGTGGGATAAGCTGAACAGAGGTGTCGTCAGCAGCGGCCTCGAGCAGGAAGTGATAATTGGTGTGCCTGTTGCCAGAGCCGGACTTATGATTTAATAGGTTATTGTAGTGCAGTCACCCTTTAGAAGCATCTGTTGGTGGTAAGCTGTGGAGTAAGACCTTGGCGTGAGCGAGGCAATTACTGCGGTGATGGCCATCCTGCTGCCCTTCAAGCGAGGTGCTCATTAAGGAAGTAGTGTGGTTATGATTATTATTATTGTTATTATTATTATTATTATTATTATTATTGTTATTATTATTATTATTGTTATTATTATTATTGTTATTATTATTATTATTATTATTATTTGCATCAATATCCTTGCTGCCAAATGTGATCCTACTGCTTTTTCTACTACTACTACTACTACTACTACTACTACTACTACTACTACTACTACTACTAGCATCATCATCATCATCATCATCATCATCATCATCATCACCTTTCACCCTCCCAACACGGTACTTTGAGTCAGGTGTTTCCTTTCATGCTCAGGTGGAGGAGATGGTGACGCACACTTACCACCACATAATATTGACACCTAAGGATGGCCCAAGGTAAGCTGCCCCTGATTCTTGGTACAAAGTGACTGAACGACTTAAAGGGGACGTGTGTCACGGTTAGGGGTGAACGCTTAGGCAGAATGTGGTATTGACTATGTGCTGTGATGCGCGTACCATGGCTCAGAAAAGTATCTGGAAAACGGGGTGCGATGGCTCTCATACTGAACAAGATTACACTTGTCCTTTCGACACTGTTGGGTTGGTATGCCTGAGTAGGCGTTGATGCCTGATCTGCTTATGATATCGGTAGTGTATATTTACAAGTGTTTCTTTCTATATAGCTATAATTTCTTCTGTAAAGTTTCTTATATTCCAACTGATTTGAAAGCTGTATAATTATCATACTCATCATATATGTTGCTCGATATGAATCGCAGTATCAACGACTTGGTAGATGTGTCACTATGGCATTGAAACACTGTTCACACTCGCTTACCAATTGAACAGTGTGTCACAGATTCGGTTCGTAATATGACAGACATCCAGGATAATAGATAAGATTTTGTTCAATAATAAAGTAACTGCAATATTCATTGGTTATCAAATGTAGTAATCTTGAAAGGAAACGCCCTTCATGAAGATGCTTTATGGTGGATCACATCTGATATTCGAAGCTTTGAAATGCATGTGACACTCCATCAGAGTTAATTTTGAGACAGGTTTGGTATGGTCATGTCATCACCATGGAGACGACTCAGAATACTCAATGAGAGATCATTACCCAGTGTTGTGAAGGTACACGGCAGCATCCACAGCTTAACAGGAAAATGGCACGTGTCGGCCCGGCTGGTGGTGGGTGGAGTTAAGGGGAAGGGAGGGAGGGAGCAGGGAAGGATCCTGACTTCTTCCTGCCGCCACCCCGCTTAGGCCTATCTGGTGGAAGTAAGTCCCGATGGGGGAATGGTGAAGGTGAGAAAATCCAGGTGGGGAAAAGGACTATTCGTATGAAAAAAAAAAGACATCGTGGAGGGAAAAAGGTGCGTGTGGAAGGTGTGTGTTGGGGTGGTGGAGTAGGTGATCGATAGCGAGGTGGGTGTGTGTCAGGGCGGCGGCGGCCAGGGGTCAGGCCGCCCACTTAGGCCGCTCGCTTCCATCTCACACAAATAAAAGATCGACCCAACACCCGCTCAGACGCCACCACCGTCGTCTCCGCCGCCGCCGCCGCCGTCACCGCCACCACCATTCATAGGGTGAGGGCAGCGCGGCGATGGAGCAGCGGCTGGGCGCGCGGCAGCCTCCCGCCCCCGCCAGGTGGTTTGGTACTCAGTTGGTCAGACCGTCGCTCCGGCTCGACCCTAGTCACGCGGCTGCCTCCGACGGGAGTGCACGTCATACCCGGCGCTCTTGCCTCGCTGCCGCCGGGCCCACAGCCTCCCGCGTGCCGGTGTGTGGCGCAAACCTGCTGCTACGCCTGCTGTCTCTGCTTACCAGACCCAGCAGTGCGGGCGTGAGTGAATGCTGAGTGATCGCTCGCAAGCAGGCAGGCTGTCACGCTTCCCCTCTTTATCTTTATCTGCCTCTCGCGCCCAAGTGTATCACTGTTCACATCTCGGGGCGTGTTTGTGCGTGTGTGTGCCCTGCTCTTTTCCCCCTGCCCCGCGCCCCGCCCCGCCGCGTGACAGCAGGGTGCCCAGGGCGGTGCCAGGCGCGCCTGCTGGTGTCACCGAGGCCTCGCGCCCCGGCCAGTGAGCGGGGAGCGTCGCCACCAGGAGAAGAGAGGCTGGTGTTCCTCTCTCAGGATGTTCCCGCCCCTGGTGAGGTGAGTCCAGCATCATGCCAGCCTCCCTTACGGCGTCCTTCCTCCATTCTCCATTTATCACCTCTTTTCCTGTCTTTTCCACGAATTTTTCCTCTTCTTCCTTTTTGTTTCTGTAAACCTTTCCTACATTTCTCTTTTAGGGTTGTCACTCCTTCTCTTTCCTCCCATTTCTTCCTATTTTCACCTTTGCTCTCCCAAGCTTCGCTTTCTTTTCTGTTTTCTCCAAATTCACTCATTTTCCTTTTATTTTCCTTCATTTTTCTCTCCATTCTCTTCCTTATTCGTTCCTTCGCTCACTCACTGTATTCACTTCTGTTTTCTCCTTTTTCCCATTTTCTCCTTACCTGCTGTCCTTCGCCCCTTCAGGTTATATCCCTTCTTCCTTACTTCTCTCCCTCTAGTCCATCATCCCTCCCTGCCCTCCCTTTTTCACCTTTTTCCCCCCTCTGAATGAGTTTTCCTTTCCTTCCTGCCGTCCCTTTTTCCCTTCCAGTTTCCTCCCTTTTACTTCCCTGTTTCCTCTGCGTTATGCCTGACCCCTCGCTCTATTTCCTGTTGTCTACATTCTCTGGGCAGCCTCTCCCTCCAGTCTGTCTAACCATTATTATCTCCTTGTTGTTCCTCCTCTCTCACTAGTCCCTCCAGCCTCCCTTCATCTCATTTCCTCTCACTACCTACTGCTCTCTGGTTGCCTCTTCTCCTCCCTTCATAGCCTCACCCTGTCGACTCTCCATTCCCTCCCTGTCGTCTTTCCTCCTTCCCTCCCTCCCTCCCTCCCTCTCATTCCATCTGTCACCTTGTCGCAGGTTTATATGCTTTCTCTCCTTCCTCCTGATTTATGCAAAGGGACCGTGACTTTTCTCTCCTTCTTCTCTTCTTCCTTCACCTCCTCCTCCTCCTCCTCTTCTTTCTTCTCCTCACCAGTTTTTTGTTCTTTTCCTCGTCTTCTATTTCGTGCACTTCTCTTTCGTCTCCTCTTTCTGATCCTCTTTTCATAGTTGTCCTTTTTTCTTCTGATTTTGCTGTTTATTCACTATTGTTCTGGTTCTCCTTTTATTTGTTATTTGCTTCCTCCTCTTCCTCTATTATGCTTCTTGCTGTCTCTCCCTCTCATTGCTCTTCCTCTACTGGTGATGTTACTAAATATCTCTCCTCTGCCTTTGCCTTCCTTATACATCTGCTTTACCTGTCTATTCTCTCTCCTTAAACCCCTCAACTCTCTCTCTCTCTCTCTCTCTCTCTCTCTCTCTCTCTCTCTCTCTCTCTCTCTCTCTCTCTCTCTCTCTCTCTCTCTCTCTCATATTTCCAAGGTAATTTGAGTGTTTTCTTCTTCCTTCACTGCGTTATTCCCCTTCCTCTCCCCTTGCCCTTCGAAGATTGGGATTGTGAATAGTTGCATTGCAGCACATGATGGGGGAAGGATCTTAATTTAGTGATGAATTTGATTGGAGGATTATATTTTCTCCTCCTCCTTCTCCTCCTCCTCCTCCTCCTCCTCCTCCTCCTTATCATCATCATTATCATCTTCCTTGTTTCTTGTTATTTTCAGTTCACTAATTTTTCTCTTTATTTTGTGTTGTGTGATGTTCTCTCTGGCTTTAAGCTGTTCCTGTTTCGTGTATTGTTTGTTGTTGATGATGATGATGATGATGATGATGATGATGATGGTGATGATGATGATACTATTGTTGTTGTGTTTTCTTTATAGTCATCATCATCATTCTTATTTTCTTCTTTACTTTCTCCTATTTTTCTTCATTGTTATTATCGTTATTATTATTATTATTATTATTATTATTATTATTATTATTATTGTCATAGAGGACTAAGACTCGAACAGGTCAAAGTCACCTAATTAACCTTGTTGTCACGTTTCATACTTAATAATGTTCTGTTCTAAGTAATGTCTCCAAAACTTTAATTTACGTATTGCAATGATAATGTGCAGTTACGTGAGAGAGGAAGAGAGAGAGAGAGAGAGAGAGAGAGAGAGAGAGAGAGAGAGAGAGAGAGAGAGAGAGAGAGAGAGAGAGAGAGAGAGAGAGAGAAGAGAGAGAGAGAGAGAGAGAGAGAGAGAGAGAGAGAGAGAGAGAGAGAGAGGTAGTCTATCTGTTAGTTTGTTTGTGTGTGTGTCTGTCTGTTTGTTTGTTTGTTTGTTTATCTATGTGTGTGTGTGTGTGTGTGTGTGTGTGTGTGTGTGTGTGTGTGTGTGTGTGTGTGTGTGTGTGTGTGTGTGTTCTTTTCGCTGTGTAGTTACTGTCGGTCAACGTCAACATATTAGTATCAAACGTTACTTGCTTCCCTTCCTTCACCTCATCTACAATCTAATAACATCATTATAACATCCTACTATTTATTTACACAGTCGCTTTATAATTCCATGACTGAATCGGAATGGAGTAAAAAAAGATGCAAACATTTATTACACTATTTTTAACTTACAACTCACATTCCTATTAAGTCAAACAGATTTTTTTTTTTTTATACAGTGGTAACCTGCTATTATTCTAATGTACAATGATGAAAAAATGAAGTGACTATTACGTGACATAAAAAAATCTGCATAAAACATAAATAAAACTTGGAGTGGAAATGCCAAGTTAGGATGAACGTGGAGACTGTCTGCTTTTCCTAATAATTCTACATATAATAAAGAAAGAATAATCACAACATACAGGAGACAGTTACCTTAAATAGAGTAAGTGCTCAAACTATATGTATTATTTTTTTTTTTAGCGTACAGTATTAGTAATAACTGAATACTTAATATCATGCCAAAGTTGAGCTCTATATGAATGCACGACGAGAAAAAATTAACTTGTGTTCGTAATTTTCCGCTTCTGTAGTCCGTCAATTATGTCTGCAATATAGTTTGTTACCTACGCTTCACTGGTGCATATTATTACCATTATTATTATTATTATTATTATTATTATTATTTTCTTTTTTTTCCCTCCTCCTCCTCCTCCTCCTCCTTCTTCACCTGTTCCTCCTCGTCTTCCGCCATCCTGCCCCACCTCTCACCTGTTCCTCGTCACCTGTCTGGGCTCGTCACGTGTCATCCTTTCAGTGAGCACATCATCATCTCGTGTCACCTGCCCTCCAGTGATCATCTGTTTTATCTTCCACCTCTTAACCCAAGCCTCACCTGTCACTTCTTCCCCTCTCTCCCCCTCTTTCCCCTTTCCCTCACTCACTAACTCTCCCCTCCCCCCTTTTCCTTCCCTTCCCCTCTGTCTCTCCCTCTCCTCCCTCCTTTCTACATACACCTGTCATATCGCTTTTCCCTTTTTTATTCTATCTTTTCAGGGTTTTTTTTTTACATTCTCGCTTCTCAACTATTCCTCCATTCTACCTTTCCTTGTATATATATTCCATGTTTTTTTTCTTCTTCTCTCCCTCTTTCTCTCTCTCTCCCTTTCCTCCCTCCCTTCCTCCCTCCGTCCGTCCTCCACCACCTATCCCTTCCCTTCTTTCTTTTCCACATGCTCTGTCTTTTATATCCTTTACGCTTCTTCTGTCTCGTTTCTCTATTTTTCCCTTTGCTCTCTTCTTTATCAGCTCTTTCTTCCCTTCTTTCCCCCTAAACTTTTGTCTTGTATCTACTACCTCTTTCACCTTTTTATCTTGGCGTCTCCCACACACCCTCTTTCCTTCTTCTTTCTTCCTCCTTCCCGTGTTCCTTTTCTGTAGTCGTGTTATCTTCACGTCACACCCCAAACTTGACTTTTCCCTTCCCCTTCACCGCACCTGTCAGCGTCACACCGCACGTGTCACACCATCCTCCTCCTCCTCCTCCTCCTCCTTCTCCTCCTCTTCCTTCTATTCCTCCACACCTGCACTCACCCTTTCTCTCCCTTCCCCTTTACCTTCCCCTCACCCTCCCCTTACTCTCCAATCGCTGCCTTTCCCCCGTCAACTGGATTTTATTTGTTTGTATGAATATTTTTTTTATTGGTAGAAAACGGTTTTGCTGCGACTTTCTTTTGTTTTTTATTACTTGAAGGGTGAGGGTCGTCGGGCTGAAGGTCGGTTTCGTGAGGGAGGAGGAGGAAGAAGAGGAGGAGGATGGGGATGAGGGGAAGGTGACGTTTTTTTCCTTCTAAGGGGGGACTGTGATGGCTGTGGGAGGTGTTTAAAGGGTATGTGAGATGACCCTTAGTAACAGGTGAGGGTAGGAAGCTGTAGTTACTATAGGGTAAAAAAAAAAGTTGATATATACGATAAGGAAGATAATAGTTAATGAATAAGAGGTTTTAAGGCATCACTATTATTTAAGGAGCCTGTGGTGTCATTTTAAGGCATGAGGCTGGTGGATTGAGGTGGCTGCGGCTGGATCACTAGTCACTAATGGATTGTAATTAGTTTATTTGAGGGGATTCACTAATATTCGGGGGCGAGAGATAATATTAGGGTGTGGATGCGTAGAGCGGGGTGAGGGTGGATCGCTAATCAATAGGAGATAATATTTAAGGTGAAGGGGAAGCAGCAACTGTTAGAGACAATTTAGGGTGAGGGTGCAGCGGCGGGGATGGGATGTATTTAAAGGGAGGGAGACATGGAACTTGCTACAGCGGAGGAGGGGGGCAGGAGGGGGTCAATTTGTATTTTAAAGGGTCACTGCATGGCATGAAAAGGGT
>JAXIVD010006533.1:7500-10000 GCA_036785275.1 Cancer borealis | reverse complement strand
AGGCCGCGGCGAGGGAGGGAGACTGGACCGAGACACGCAGTTGGAGGGAACAGAACAGCGTCCGTGGAGATGGTGGTGGTGGAGGCGGTGCGTGATGCAGCATTGCGAGGCTGAATGAGATATTGACGGTAATCATTGTGAGGAAGGAGACCAATGGAGGCGAATAACCTTTGCTTCCACTCTACTTAGCATTGTGTGTGTGTGTGTGTGTGTGTGTGTGTGTGTGTGTGTGTGTGTGTGTGTGTGTGTGTGTGTGTGTGTGTGTGTGTGTTAGAGAGAGGGGGAGGAAGATGATTGAGGGAAGGGATGAGATTGGGGGGAGGGGTCAGCCAACATCTGGACTTATTGATAAAGGAGAAAGATAAATGTATACATGATTCAGAACACAGAGACTATTTTTAGAAAAGGAATACGTCAAGTTTGCTCAGGACATTCACTGTAATCTGATAAGCTTGATTCTCTGTGTATCTTAGGGAAACATTGTGCACCGAGGAGGAAGGGAGAAAGATGAGTGCCATTAGGAAAGACGTATCAGGTTGGGTTGAGAGCCAATAACAAAGACGGAACTAGTTTGATGTATGGTATGTTATTGTTAACGAAATATCTTGTGGTAATGAGCGTCTTATGTATGACCTTTACTGCACCATCGAAACGCCATACAGAGCCAGGAGATTAAACATTATAAAATTCTTGCCGGCAGCATCGTTAGTCAAAAGGCTATAGTGTAATATAATATAAAGTGAAGGTATTGACGTTAGGGCAGTGAAGATGCAATGTTCACGTCAGAAGATCGTTAAAAAGATATATTAATGACCCTCGTAGTGTATCATTGTGTCTTGTGGTTTATAATAAGTTAGAAAAGAGAAGTATATAGAAAATAACTTCAAAACATCACTAAATAGGGTGTTGTAAAGAATATTACCTTCCATCGCAGCATTAATAGAATGGCAAGGAAAGGAGACGAGGGTAAAGGAGAGGGAAAGACAGAATCCTTAGGTAGTTTGGTAGTTATTGTGTCCAATCACAAAAGGTAATGGAAAGTTCCCTTTTGAAGTTATCCTTTTTATATGGTGCTATTGGAGTGGATTTTTTTGTCTGGCTGGCTGTCTGTGTGTGTGTGTGTATGTGTGTGTATGGAGGGGGGTTAGTTTATTTTTCTGTTTGTCTTTCTGTCTATCTGTCTGTCTCACTTTCTGTTTCTATGTATTTATGTATGTATATATGTATGTATACAAGTATATTCTATGTTTTTCTCTCTATCTCACTCTCTGTTTTTATTTAACATTGCTTTCAGTTCTACATCCTGCTAGTTTTGACCCGTGTAAAAATATACGTCTGGTTATATACACTTTTTTTTTTGAACGTTTTAGTGTCACTTTGTCGTGCGCAACACAAAGACCTGAGTAGCAGTGCGTTATACACCACACCAAGGCTCCGCGGATGTGTTTGTGTCGAAATGCAACACCTGATACTATAGAGTTCATACAGACCTCCCTCCCTCCCTTCCTATCTCTCTCCCTTCCTATCTCCCTCCCTCCCTCCCTACTCCCCTCCCTCCTTCCCTCCCTCACTCACTCACTCACTCACTCACTCACTTCCCTCTTTCCGCTCCTCACGACCCACTACTTCACACCTCAACGCTACACACCACACACCATAACACGCCGCACCACACCTCGCCACCACAGCATAGCACGTTACGTTACATATTGTTACGACTTCACTTGATGCTCCACCTCCCACCACACACCACACACCACACACGCTACATTGAATTCCCGCCACACTATGCAATACACACCACACTCACCACATAACAGCTCAGCCCAACATACCAACACAACACGTGACAGCTCATTACACAGTACGACACACGGCACAGCAGAATATATAGGAAAAAACACAGCTCGAAATACAGACAACAGGACGCAACAACACAAAACACACCAGCTGTCGCGTTCTACCATAACACACACACACACACACACACACACACACACACACACACACACACACACACACACACACACACACACACACACACACACGTCAACAACAGCACCTTGCCTCAGTGGCACAGTTCACTAACACAATAAAGAGCAAACTGAAAAGCCTTCAATTTGACCTCGAAACGTGTGTGTGTGTGTGTGTGTGTGTGTGTGTGTGTGTGTGTGTGTGTGTGTGTGTGTGTGTGTGTGTGTGTGTGTGTGTGGATGATAATGACTCATGGATCTTTTCTCCTCTCAACGACCTCGTCTCTTCTCTTTCTCCTACTCCATGTCTTCATCTTCTTCCAATCTTTCCTCCTCCTCCCTCCTCCTCCTCCTCCTCCTCCTCCTCCTCCTACTCCATTACGTTAAGTGGTCTAGTTATGGAAACAAGATGGAACAGAAGGATCAGAACCCAATTTTTTTCTTCTCTTTCACTCCCTAACAAGGTTGAATGTGCCAAAATTAAACGCTGCCTCGCATGCACAACCCTCGATATCATGGCTATTTTG
>JAXIVD010006533.1:0-5000 GCA_036785275.1 Cancer borealis | reverse complement strand
CGGAAAAAGAGTCGCAGCAGATCCACAGGAGGGGAGGGAGGCAGGCTGGTGGGGGAGGGGAGGCAGGCTTGGTGGGGGAGGGAGGGCAGGCGTGGTGGGGGATTAGAGAGACAGGAGTGGTGGGGGGGGAGGGAGGCAGCTGAACAGCACCACAGCGCCTCCAGACTGTAAATGTTCACCAACTTTTTCGAAGAACACTTTCATTTTTCATCAGAAGGGAGGCGCGTGCAGCTGGTACGCGCTGATCGTGACTTTCTCCTCTTCCTTTTCCTTACATTTTCATCCTTTTTTATCCTCTCCGTCCTCCTCTTGTTTCCCTTTGTCATTGTTATCTTCTTCACTACTCGCTCTAGTCAGCCTTGTCTCATTATCATTGTTATTATTGTTATTATTATTGTCATCATCATAATCATCATCATTCTCTTCTCCTTCGTCCCATAAATAGGTCACAGGGTATAGACCGCCTCATGACCTCGCTTCTTCACCCTATGACCTCACTGATCCTCCTGATCTCTCTTAGTAGTATACACATGAACATACACATCCCGCCTTGCTGCCCTTCCTCCAAGATCCTCCATTCTTACCACTACCACCACCCACCTCTCTCTCTCTCTCTCTCTCTCTTCTCTCTCTCTCCTCTCTCTCTCTCTCTCTATCTCTTTCTCTTTCTCTTTCTCTCACCCTAGCCCCCTGTCTCACCTCCATTCCTCCCTTCAGCACTTCCTCCCTGACGCACTGGACAGTTTGATTTAAAGGCTTTCCCTCAGCATCCATCTCCTCTCGGATCACCTGGCCAATTGCAAGGCTCCCCAGGTGTCCTCGGCAGGATGTCCGCACCCCGGGGGGTTGTCACTGATTACCTCCACGTCAGGTGTGATAATTGCCACCACCCGAGGAAAGGAATTTCAGTGTTACTCTCGCTTACTCTCTCTGTCTGTCTGTCTGTGTCTGTCGGTCTGTCTGTTTGTCGGTTTTCCTCATTTGTGTGTCTGTTTTTGTCTGTCACGGTTTCTGTTTGTATCTCTTTGGTGTGTGTGTGTGTGTGTGTGTGTGTGTGTGTGTGTGTGTGTGTGTGTGTGTGTGTGTGTGTGTGTGTGTGTGTGTGTGTGTGTGTGTGTGTATTTGTGTCGTGGGGAGGGAATGGTCTCTCTCTCTCTCTCTCTCTTCTCTCTCTCTCTCTCTCTCTCTCTCTCTCTCTCTCCTCTCTCTCTCTCTCTCTCTCTCTCTCTCTCTCTCTCTCTCTCTCTCTCTCTCTGTACCGCATGTAACCCAACTTTTATAGTGGAACTTTCGCCATAAAAGATGCAGAATAGATATACGGGTATAAAGAATAGTGTATTCTTAAACATCTCCTCCTCCTCCTCCTCCTCCTCCTCCTCCTCCTCCTCCTCCTCCTTCTCCTCCTCCTCCTCCTCCTCCCTCCTCCTCCTCCTCCCATTCTTCCTTCTTTTCCTTACTTCCTTCATTTGTCCTCCTTTTCGTTTTTATCCTCTTGCTTTCCTCTTCTTCCTCTTCGTCGTCATCTAGTTCTCGTTTTATCCTTGTCGTCGTCTTCCTCTTTATTATTCACCTCCTCCTCCTCCTCTCCCTCCTCTCTTCTCCTCCTTCTACATGTATTACGATGTGTTATTTGTATATTAGACAAGTGCTCATTGTGTGGTGGTGGTGGTGTGTGTGTGTGTGTGTGAGTGTGTGTGTGTGTGTGTGTGTGTGTGTGTGAGTGTGTGTGTGTGTGTGTGTTCGTCTTGCAAGGAGCGTGTTTCGTTTCCATGTGCGTGACTCTCAGTGTACGTTTATAGTTTTATCTGCTTGTTAATGCGTGTAAGTATGAAAACCTGTGTGCGTGTCTTCTTTTAATAATGTATGTACGTGTGTGCGGGTATGTGCGTGTTTATGTCTTCCGCGTGTAGAGTGGACATTACTTGCATGTGTGAGTCTGAATGCCTTCCTACTGTGTGTGTGTGTGTGTGTGTGTGTGTGTGTGTGTGTGTGTGTGTGTGTGTGTGTGTGTGTGTGTGTGTGTGTGTGTGTGTGTGTTTTATATTGCACATTATTTGCATGCACAATACCTACATATATACATACATACATATACACATACATACAGGACATACATGGACGTATGCTTGTGAATGTATACACATGTATAGTACACATCCTGCAGCGACACACATGTGCAAATTTTTCAAGATACTTTTTCATACAAACAATAACGTACAGAACTCCACACACACTTCTCTCTCTCTCTCTCTCTCTCTCTCCTCTCTCTCTCTCTCTCTCTCTCTTCTCTCTCTCTCTCTCTCTCTCACGCTCTCTCTCTCTTTCTCTTTCTCTCAATCTATCTCAATCTATCTATCTATCTATCTATCTATCTATCTATCATACACACACACACACACACACACACACACACACACACACACACACACACACACACAACTAAATTGATAAAAGTGGACGTGGATAACGGGCCAACATGTGCTTGCTTCAAATGGTGCATACTAATGACTGCCAAATACACCCACTGCTTGACACCTAAGTATAGGCAATAATGCTAACACGCTCTTATACATACACACACACGCACACACAGACACACATATATAAATACATACAAACTTACATACTTACATACACAAACAAACCTGCATACTTAAAAATTCATGCAGATATATGCGCATAGTATGTATGTAAGTATAAATTCAGTTGTTTTATGTACGTGTGTATATATGTATGTATGTGTGTATGGCGCGTTTGTAAGTATGTAGTGTGCGTGGGAAGCCTTAATGGGCTGATACCTTCCCTAAAGCTGCCAGTCCCTGTGTGGAAGTAAGGCAGCCTCGCCCTCACCTGGCACACACCTGCACTTCCCCTCGCCAGGTAATTAAGTCTCGCCGCCCACCTGCCTACGACACTCTCACGACACCTTCCATTCCTCTGATGGTGTGGCTGACGAGACACCTCACAAGTCCTCCTTATTAATCCCTTCCACGTCTCTGTCCTTCCCTGCATGGCTCTCCTCACTTCATCTTCTTCTTCCTCCTCCTCCTCCTCCTCCTCCTCCTCCTCCTCCTCCTCCTCCTCCTCCTCCTCCTCCTCCTCCTCCTCCTCCTTGTAATGTTCTTCAGGCTATTTTAAATCTCTCAATAACCTTCCTCAACCTTTTTTTTGTTTTGCGAATCGCTTTTCTCTTATTTCTCTTTCTCTTTCTCATTGTCTTCTTCTCTACAACCTTGGCTATCCTTCCACCTCCTCTTCCTCCTCCTCTTCCTCTCCTCTTTTTCTTCTTCCCTCCTACTCCTCCACCTCCTCCCTCCTCCTCCTCACTCCTTCTCGAAGAAAATTTATTAAGGCCAGCTGACGGTACCTCTACCATCCTCTCCCATTCGTCATTTTTTTTTCAGCTTCGAAATTCCCTCTTTATCACACCGTTTTGAGCTTAAACCTTAATCTTCATATTTTGTCTCTTTCCAGCTGGTGTGTGTGTGTGTGTGTGTGGTTGGTTGTGTGTGTGTGTGTGTGTGTGTGTGTGTGTGGGTTTGTTGTGTGTTTGTGTGTTTGGAGTTGTTGTGGTTTCCTATTGTATTCTTGCACCCTTCCTACACACACTACCACTCTCTCTCTCTCTCTCTCCTCTCTCTCTCATCTCTCTCTCTCTCTCTCTCTCTCTCTCTCTCTCTCTCTCTCTCTCTCTCTCTCTCTCTCTCGTATTCCTATCTTGTCATCCCTCTGTTCGTTTATCTCATTCCTGCCTCCTTTCCTCCTCCCCCCTCCTTAATATCCTTCCTTCTTCCCACACCTTCTCCTTTCTATCCTTATCTTTTCGCTTTTCTAGTCTTCGATTTTCTTTTTCTTGTCTTTATTTTTATTTTTTTGTCTTATCACATTCCAATCTTTTCACTCACTCCTCCTTCACCTATAAAATTTTCTTCCTGTCTAAGAGTGTTTTTTTTTTCTCTCTGTTTCCCTACTTCTTGCTCGTGCCATTTCCTGTTTCCTCCCTTCGTTTCCCCCATTACTCTTCTCTTCATCTTTCTCTCTTGCTTGTCTTTCACACAAGTTTTCTTTTCGTATTTTTCCTCTCTCGCCCCTGTATCTCTTTCTCCATCATCATATTCTTTCTTCATTTTCCTTGCCGTTCATTTTGTCTGTTGGCTCGTTGGTTTCCTGTCTGCCTTCCTTCCTCTCTTCCTCCCTTTCTTCCTCCCATCCCTGTGTAATCCTTTCCAATTAGACTTTCCTGCCTCTGCCATTACATCACCAATTTCATTACGTCTCCTCTTGTTCACGCTTTTGTCGAACTGCTGTGGCTCTCCTGCCCTCTTTTCCCTCCCCTCCTCCTCCCTCCCTCCTGCTCTCTTTTCCCTGCCTTATCTTTCCCTCCTACCAACACGACACCAGTTCCTTGCAGACACATGGACGCCACGCTGCTATCTATTATACTTTACCTGTAATCAGTAGAGTCACCCCAACAGCCCCCTCCAGATGCTCACCTTACATACAGTATAACTAGTATTTTTATATGTTGTCTTGCAGCCCCTTTTAGACCTTATAGTTCTTTTTCGCTGTCCAATGGCCTTAACGATATACTAAAGACACTCTGCAATCTTATAACTTATTGTGTATAACGTATAGAAGCGTTAGAAAACCATTAAGTAAATACAAAGACCTACATATGTATATACAAGTACGTTGTGTTCTAATTTCTCTCTACTCGTTAGGGTCAGTAGGGAAGGCTGCTGTCTGTTCTTCCTTTGTACATCAGCTGCTCTGTTGATGCACTCACTCCATCCACCTTGCTGCCCGTGACGCTTCATTACTTGCTGATACCTCACTAAGAACAATCCCTAGCCAGGTTTAAGCTTCCCCTACATACACTCTCCCACAGACTCTATATACTCATCACCAGCCTCCACAGACACACTAAACTCTTTATCCTTCCCTCTTCCTTTACCTCCTGCTGCTGCTGCTCCTCTTTATCCCCCTCCTCCTCCTCCTCC
>JAXIVD010006532.1:22500-23601 GCA_036785275.1 Cancer borealis | reverse complement strand
GTGAGCAAACCTAAGAAACACCATGTTTTTAGGTTTTTTCGCCACTTTGGCCAATACTCAAAAGAAGCCTTCTGTTTGAGACTTCTCCAAAACACACAAGATTTTAATCGAATTTTAAATACAGATGTAAATACACAAGTTGATATTTTTACAAATAATTTTATTGATTGTTTGAATGACTGTGCTCCCTTTGTTACAAAGGAAATTAAAAGGCCTTTTGCATCATGGATGAATGACCACATACGAGAAGCCATGAATCAAAGAGATGACACTCGTAAAAAACTAAAATGTGATCGTCATAACATTACTTTAATGGAGCAATACAAACGCGAGAAGAAGCGTGTCAGTTCCTTATTGCGGAAGGCAAAGCTAAATATTACCATAATGAACTTCGGGAAAGTAAAAGCAACATGTCAAAGACTTGGAAGACTATTAAAGAAATTGTTCCCAACTCTAAAAATAACACTAATGATCATATTTTTAACGTTGACGTTGACAAAACTAATGAATATAACTTCCACTTTGTTAATATTGGCAAGAATACGTATGAGAGAGCTCAGGAGATCCTCCGTGGTGCAAACGTGCCCAATTTTAGGCATGCAAATGCAATTTTAGGTGATAACAACACTTTTAAACCTCAGCCTGTTGATACTGAGACTATTATCTTAACAATAAAAAATCTAAATGAAACTCGCTCTGCTGGCTCGGATGGCATTCCTTTGAAATTTATCAAAGATTCCCTGTATGTCATAGTCTTTTATTTAACTTGCATTATTAATACTTCTATTGTAACCGGTATATTCCCCGGCTGTAGGATCAAAGTACGTATGGAAATAGTTCGTATGCATAAAGTTCGTATGCATAAAGTTCGTACGCAATTGTTCGTAAGCAAATGTTCGTAAGGGATAAAGTTTGTATGGAAAAAGTACGTACGCAAAAGTTCGTACGCTAAAGTTCGTATGCAAATGTTCGTGTGGTATAAAGTACGTGTGTAAAATATTCGTAACGACAAAAGTTCGTATAGAAAAAGTTCGTATGGAAAAAGTTCGTATGCAAATGTTCGTACGCAACTGTTCGTACGCAAATGTTCGTCAAGGATAA
>JAXIVD010006532.1:2500-15000 GCA_036785275.1 Cancer borealis | reverse complement strand
AATTATGGAATTCTCTAACTGCAGACATTAAAATTCTTATAAATAACAATATATCTCAATTCAAAATGAAAGTTAAAAAGCATTTATATGCATCCTAAAACATATAAAAAATGACAATGTTATCTCAATAAGACTAAACAAAATTTGTATATTTATTGTATATATTGTATATTTGTATGTATGGTATGAATGATTCATGAATACAACCCAAGTTGTTTTCTGTTTTCTCATGAATTTTGCCTATGCTACAGAAAAAAATAAAAAATATCAAGATAAACCTGTCTGTCCAAGGAGCTGCTGCTCGACAGACCGTGCCTGTGAAATTATGTATTATTGTTATTGATCTGGGTGATGTGTAAGGTAAGGCAATAAATATATTTTATTTTTACTTTACTTTACTTTACACTTGTTACACTTATTCAACGTGATCCAGCCACCTGACACATCAGAATTAGAGCATCAGAAAGAATTACCATGAAATACAAACAAAATTAATCCAAACTACATCATATATAAGCAAAAATTAAAATAAAACGATACTGATCAATATTTAGTGATTTCATAGCTTAACGAGATAATGAAGTTTATTTTCGAGCGAGTTCATTGTGCAGTTAATTTCACTCTAATCATAAAGTCAATAAATTAGATACACGGTACATATTCCTATAATGTGTTAGTGACAAATTAAGTAATGTTATGAGTTTACTGGGAAAATGTTGTACGACTTTTGCTTCTTCGCTACATTTTCAGATAAAATTTACTTTTCTACTTGCTTAAATACTGTTACATATTAGGATTATATATATATATATATATATATATATATATATATATATATATATATATATATATATATATGTATATATATATATATATATATATATATATATATATATATATATATATATATATACATATACATATATATATATATATATATATATATATATATATATATATATATATATATATATATATATATATATATGTATATATTACAAACAGGCAGAAAGAAAGAAAGGTGCAGATGTGTACGTAGGGAGTAAGCAATAAATAAAGATTGCAAAGTAATTTAACCATTTTGAAAGTTATGGAAGCAGAAGGAAGATAAAGAAGAGGATAAGGACAACGTAGTCCTCTAAATATCAAGCTATAAAGAAGAGAAGAACGGAACGGAAATGGGAAATGAAAGCGAAGGAGTGAGTCTTGCAGGCGAACGAGGAGGGAGGAAGCTCGTAAAGGCAACAGGAAGGAGAAGAAGAGAAATGCAACGATAATGGGGAAACGACGAAGAAAAGAAAAAAGAGAAGCGAGAAAGGTATGAAGAGAAGAGCCTCGACGTTTGCAATCACTCTTAACAGATCAGGATGACAGCTTGGGGCGCATCCCTGCCTTCACCTTCCCGCTGGCGGTGTCAGCCAACACGACACAGGCTGACGTCACACTCCCTGCCTGCCTGACTGCAAAGGCGACACTTCAATCGGAGAGTGTTAAGAGGAATATTTCATCCCAACGCAGCAAGGAGACAGTGACTTCCAGAATACATCCTACGCCTTCCTCGCATTACAACGGGGTAACTAAATAACAATAGCGTCTTGGGTTAGTGAAATAAACAACTACACGAAATGATAATGGAACAAATTTTTTTTTCTCTCTCTCTCTCTCTCTCTCTCTCTCTCTCTCTCTCTCTCTCTCTCTCTCTCTCTCTCTCTCTCTCTCTCTCTCTCTCTCTCTCTCTCTCTCTCTCCTGTAAAAATCCTCAGACGTTGTGGATGGTTGTGAAAAAGAGGATGTGATCGTAATGTAAGTATAAATGTATAAAATGGAAATGTTCTCCTAAAACTTACTCTCATTCTATCTCTTCTCTTCTCATTTCCTCCGGTCAGGTTTTCAGGTAATTTCCATTCGTACGAGTTTCATTCCTTACTTACTTTTCCTCTTTCACTTCCCCTTTCCTTCCTTCCTTCCTTCCTTCCTTCCTTTTTTCTGTCCTTTCTATATTCCTCCCGCACCATCCCCGCGCTCACCATATTCACATTCACCAAGACACATAGGGAATCATTAATACAAGTTGGCAGATGAGAAGAGTCAGAAAGAATAGCGGGAGAGAAGAATAAAAACTGTTAATGAAAGAACTTGGCCGCGAACATCCTATAATATCATATTTTTCTCCTTTTTCCTTACAGAGTAAAAAACATTATGACGAAAGAATAAAAAAATAACTATAATGGAGCCGATTAAGGATGTTTTTTACGTCTTATGTAGAAGGAGAGTTAGTCATGGAATGAAAGAGAGAGAGAGAGAGAGAGAGAGAGAGAGAGAGAGAGAGAGAGAGAGAGAGAGAGAGAGAGAGAGAGAGAGAGAGAGAGAGAGAGAGAGAGAGACAGACAGACAGACAGACAGACAGACAGACAGACAGACAGAGAGAGAGAGAGAGAGAGAGAGAGAGAGAGAGAGAGAGAGAGAGAGAGAGAGAGAGAGAGAGAGAGAGAGAGAGAGAGAGAGAGAGAGAGAGAGAGAGAGAGAGAGAGAGAGAGAGAGTTAAGAAGCACGAAACTCGAATTTTCATCCAAGACTCACAATAACTAATCTAATCATAGATTACAAATACGAATACGAATCTACAACGTATCAAAATATCCGTATCCGGAGTGAAGAGAAAACGAAGGATTAAGCAGGTTAACACACACACGTAACTAACTGAATATATAAATAAAAACATGACTACAGATGTTGTGGAAAGGAATAAAAAGGTTGTAACCAAATGATCGGGTGTCAACGGGGAGGATGAATGAAGCAAAGTAACACGACGTAAGAGTGAGGACAAGTAGGGTAAAACAAATAAGTAAGTAAGTAAGTAAGTAAGACAAGTAAACAAATAAGTAGGGTAAGACACGTAAGTAAGAGTAAGAAAAAGTAAGTAAGGTGTAACATGTCACTTGATACCAACACTTTATTTGTTCTGTTCTACTCACTTTCATAGTAACTAAACAGGATTTGGTTTTGACCGATGAAGCTGGATATATCTTAACGCACTAATGACACTGTAAATCAATGACGGGTGTTTGATAATCTTTTATATAGTACTAAAGTAAATTAATTGTTTTCCTGAGCATCACTGTGTCGGTGTTTCGTGTAAGTCATTAGCAGCTTGGTGTGTTGTAAGGTAATTCTATTGTGTATCATAATGACGGAGAGGGAGAGGCAAATGTTACTCGCCTCCCTTCATGTTACACCACACCACACCATACACACCACACCACACCACACACACCACACCACACCACACACACCACACCACACCACACCACACCAGCCTCTCAAACCCACGACACTGTATACAATGCCATATAGACTGATACTGTAGTGAGTAAGACGAAAGCAGATATAAAATAACAGCTTTTAGTATTTATCATTAATGTTGTGATGTTTATGTTGCAATGCATTTGAGTTTTGGGGTGAATGCATCTTAGTGTTATTTTATGTAGGTTTACCAGTTATTTTTGTATTAATATTAACGAATATTCTGCACTATTAGTATATTAAGCCTTTGTTTATTCGTTCTTAGTATTTATATTGTTTCTTCTTTTGTATTATGTAGAATATGAAATTTTTGATATAAGGAGTTTCGATATTTCATCTTCAGAAAGAAAACGGAATGTCGCAATATTAAATAATATAATAGTACTCGTGTTTAAACCTGAGTTTCCTTCCTACCTTTCCATTTCGATTTGTTCCACATTTATCCAACAATTCTATTACAGAGTTACAGCAAAATGTTTCTGCATCAGGTAAAGTAATTGTCTGTAGGTATTAAGCATCACACAAAGCAAATGTGTGTGTGTGTGTGTGTGTGTGTGTGTGTGTGTGTGTGTGTGTGTGTGTGTGTGTGTGTGTGTGTGTGTGTGTGTGTATGTGTTTTTGTGTGCGTGCGTTGGTGTATGCGTGCGTGTATGCATGTGAGTGTGTGTGTGTGTGTGTTTGCGTGTGTGTGTGTGTGTGTGTGTGTGTGTGTGTGTGTGTGTGTGTGTGTGTGTGTGTTCTGTGTATATATATATATATATATATATATATATATATATATATATATATATATATATATGTATATATACATATATATATATATATATATATATATATATATATATATATATATATATATATATATATATATATAAATATATATATACATATATATATATATATATATATATATATATATATAAATATATATATATATATATATATATATATATATATATATATATATATATATATATATTGTTACGGTCACACCGTAACGGACACGGTTCTTATGCCCTAGTGCCGGGTGTCCACTTATGAACAACCCAGTCACAACCACGTTACGGGCGTGTACGAACTGTACTGCTGATGTTTATACGTCCTTTTAACCCACCAAAGGACAAGGAAAGTCGACTATCCCGTAGGACTAGTCACTCCGAGGGCCACACGCCGGTGGCTGGACAATAGGCTTTAAACAAGAAGTGCCTGGTTAAGGAACCTATGCACTCTTAGCCCCCAAACACAGCACCCACAGCCACCCCGTTAACGTTAAGAGGTCGCCAGTTCTTTTAACCCTCCAAAGAACAAGGAATCTCCCAGTAGTAACCACCTTCTCCTCCTTACATTCTAAAGAGATTTACAGTGAGCACAAGATTACAGTGCCTAGACAAGGAGCTATCGCTCCAACCAGAATACCGCCCACAAGGTGTCTTTCCACCCACTTCTGGTTGAATAATAACTCCTCTCGACTCCAATAACACCCTGCAAAGTAGCCTCCCACGAGGGGACTCCGTACAGTGCGTTATATGAGTCGTAATTAATCAACACTGAGACGGGATTACTCCTCGTCTATGTTCTCAAACAAGAGGCCCCTGATGACAGGCTCTCTCTCTCTCTCACAATGAGGACAACGAAGACAACGCCGAAAAAAGCAAACAACGCCGACAAAGCGGACGACGCAGACAACGCCGACAAACGCAGAAAACGCCGACAAAACGCAGACAACGCCGAAACTACTTCCCCGAGACTGAACAGTCTGACAAAATTCTAGGTGGAGTTCACCGCTAGTTAGGTGGTAATGATACTGTCACCACACTCGTCTCTGTGCTCTGGCTTGTAACCGTTTCCTCTACAGACTGGGCCCTGCTGTCTAGCTACACAAATATACCCTTTATCTAATAGGCCAAACAGATAACCCACTCCCTTAAATATGAGGAGGTTATAGGCAAAATAATGCCAATTAGTGGGGAGCTCAGAGCGCGAGGTGTTCTTGGTGATGGCTAGCGACTAACTGACTCTCTCACGGCATCTCAGCTCCCAGCTGCCCAGGCAGAGATGCCAAATCGCACCACCGGCGCGCCGTTTCTCACACACCGCGCTGCATCGACAAACATGGCCTAATAATTTATCTTTCACAAAATCACTACAGGCCACAGAGACGACGCAGGACAACAACAAACATACGAGAGGATGCAGAAAGGAATTGTCTACAAGATAGGATACCTTGCAACACAAAGAAGAAAGAGGGAAAGTCAGGAAAATTAGGAGAATGAGAAGACCCGAAATTCAAGTAAAAGCCTAACCAAAACTCGCTGGCAACTCTCTCTCTCTCTCTCTCACTCTCCCGCCACGCCACGCCTACGTGACCTTGAGACACACATCCCGCGCATTTCCTCTCTCTACCTCCACGTCTGGTCTTGGCCACGTGATTTGCAAACAAAAGACGTAACACACAGACATGTCACGTAGACACGTCTCCAACACTTCCCGTAGGGTGGGGCCCGCAACACGCCCCCCCTTAAAGGAAAATTTTTTGTAAGTCGTACGGACTTATAAAAAATGTTAAGCGGACTCAGTTATTCACTGGCTCGCGACAAACAATCGGCCACAACATTGTCTACCCCCTTAATGTGGCGAACCTCTAGGTTATACTCCTGCAAGAGTAAACTCCACCGAGTGAGTCGCACATTTTTTAATTTAAACTTGTCAAAAAATTGCAAAGGACTATGGTCAGAATAGATGGTAACTAGGGGAACATAGGCCGGGACATAGATTTCGAAGTGCTGCAGAGCCGAAAGAATAGCCAGTAACTCTTGCTCAATAACAGAGTAGTTCCTTTGGGCTGAAGTAAACTTCTTAGAGAAGTAGCAGACAGGGTGATTCACTTGGTGTTCGTCGGGCTGCATGAGAACTGCGCCCATCCCGGCCTGGCTGGCATCGACCGCCAAAGCAAAAGGCCTGGTGAAGTCCGGAGCCCGTAAAACTGGCTGACCGCACAAGAGGTCTTTTACTTGGGAGAAGGCGCTCTCACACGCCTCACTCCACACCCACTTCTTCCCCTTTTGCAAGAGGTCAGTCAAAGGTGCCAGCGAGGTGGAATACCCTGGCACAAATCGGCGGTAGTAGCCCACTACCCCAAGGAACCTCTGCAGAGCGCGGCGACAGGTCGGTGCGGGGAACCGCCTGATCGCTTCCACTTTGGCTTCGGGAGGGGTGATGTAGCCGTGGCCCACCACATACCCCAAGTACTGGACCCGAGCCTTAACAAAGTCACACTTGTCCAGGTTGACCACCAACCCAGCCTCCTGGAGTCGTGCAAACAGTGCCTTCACATTGTCAAGGTGGTCCGACCAACAGGTGTCATAGATGACCACGTCATCGATGTACATGACGCAGTGCTGGAGTCCATCCACCACCTGGTCCATCAAACGTTGGAACGTGGCTGGGGCATTTTTAAGTCCATAGGGCATCACCTGGCACTGATAGACTGCCCCATTAGCCACAAAACTAGCTATCTCTTTAGCACGATCCGTGAGAGGAACCTGCCAGTAGCCCTTTACCAAGTCCACCTTTAAGATGAACGTGGCCCCTCCAATACGGTCCACTGAGTCATCCACCCGGGGCAACGGGTAGGTGTCGGCCTTGGTAAGTGTATTGACCTTCCTAAAGTCAATGCAAAACCTGACCTTACCGTCAGGTTTGGGTTGAAGGGTAACAGGCGAACTCCACTGGCTATACGTCCTCTTAATCAGGCCGTGCTCCAACATATACTCCAACTCCTTCTCCACCAACTGCTGTTTCTGGGGATTCACTCTATATGGAGCCAGCTTAACTGGAGTGGACTCCCCCACATCAATGTCATGTTGAATCAGGCTTGTTCTGCCTGGGACATTGTCAAAGACAGAAGGGTACCTTCCCAACCGCCGAAGCATCTCCTGCTTCTGCACCTCTCCCAGGTGTTGCAACTTTTCTTCAAGGAGCAGCGCACTGTTCTGCTCCCAATGCTCCGCGGGGATTACAGGTTCTGAACCCATTACCTCGGTGGCCTCCTCTGCACGGCAGAAAAATAAAAATAAAGATGCCTCCTTCTTGGCAGAACTAAAACAACCCTCTGGGTTCTTTCTACGAAAGTAGGGCTTCAGCATATTGACATGGCAAAGCTGAGCCCTATTACGCCGATCAGGAGTGGCCACCAGGTAATCTAAATCCCCCACCTTCTTCTCAACCACATAAGGGCCACAGTAACGGGCCGCAAGCAGCTGTCCTTGTAGAGGAAGCAACACCATCACCTCCTCCCCTGGTGCAAAAGTGCGATACTTGGCCTTCTGGTCGTAGTATCCCTTCATCTACTTCTGGGCAGCTCCGAGATAGTGTTGAGCCACCTCCAACGCGTTCACCAATCTTTCCCGAGTCCTTAACACGCTCTTCAAGAGCGATTCGGGGCGGTCCGAGTGGGGAGCACACCAGGCTTCCCGTACTAAATCCAACGGACCACGCACCCGATGTCCAAACACCAACTGATTGGGGGAAAACCCTAAGGACTCAGTAGGAGCTTCCCTCACAGCAAACAAACCATAGGGCACCGCCTCATCCCAGTCCTTCTCTCGTTCCAAGCAGAACGCCCGGAGCATAGTTTTGAGCGTCTGATGGTGCCGCTCTAATGCTCCCTGCGACTGGGGATGATAAGCACTAGATAGAATGTGCTTAATCCCCCACTCGGTCATAGTCTTTGCGAACAACTTTGAGGGGAAGTTGGTCCCTCGATCAGACTGAATCTCGGGAGGTAGACCAAAATGGGTAAAGAAGTTGAGGAGAGCCTTAAGCACAACTCGTGCGTGGGTACTCCTCACCGGTATAGCTTCTGGGTACCGGGTCGTTACATCCATAATGGTCAACAAGTATTTATGACCGGCCTTGGAAGTAGGGAGGGGCCCCACCAAATCGATCAGGACCCGGGTAAAAGGAGGATCCACAGCGGGAATAGGGTGCAAGGGTGCAACAGGGGGATTTTGGTTGGGTTTGCCCACCATCTGACAGATGTGACAACTCCTTAGCAACTCTGTAATCTCTCTGGCCATACCAGGCCACCAGAAATTGCCCCGCAGTCGGGCGAGAGTTTTGTGAACCCCGAGGTGTCCAGCCATAGGTCCCTCGTGTGCTAACAGCACCAGGGCCTCCCTCAAATCCTGGGGCACTACCACCTGTAGAACCTCACTCCCATCACTCTCCCTCGACCTGCGGTGTAACACCCCCTTCTGCAGCAGGAACTCCTCTATTCCCCTTATCTCCTTCCCCACCTTAGCAAAACAAGAGGCTAATTCTGGGTCCCCTCTCTGTCCCTTGATGAGCAACGCCGGCTCAATACAAGTAAGGTTGGACGGGACCACAGGATCTGTCGGAAGGGGCGGCACCGACACTTCCATGGTTCTGTCCCGGGGCCTGAGGCGTGGTGTGGACTCATCCACCACTTCCTCATCGGCCAAAATGGGTGGACTCTCCAGGTGGGCCTCACCCGCCAAACAGTCACCAGACAAGGGAACAGCCTGTTCCCTGTCTCCGGTACACTCCGCAGGGGTGGGAGTCTCCAACTCCCCCGCAGAGTTGGAAGTCTCCCCTCCCTCGGAGGTGACCCCCAACAAACTGTCTGACACACCAGGCTGGGGCCCGGACTGAGTACCGAGACCCACAGCCTCACAACCAGGAAACACCACCGCGTGGGTGCTTCCTCCGAGGTGCCCCGCAGAGTGAGGAATACCAGCACAAAACTCCTCTACCCTTAACACTCCTTCCTCACCCTCGGCGACAACCTCTACCGAGTCAGATGCTTCTATGGGTGGCTCTGCACCGCGGCAGTCAGCCCCCACACCTTGACTCACTGGAGAGCCCGGCTCTGGCTCATCCAGTTGACAAACACTGCTCTCGTTTGACGGTGACCCTGCTATGTCGCAGTCAGCCCCTAGAGTAGCAGCCGGGTCCACCCGTCTAACATGAGACCGGGTGACAACCCCAACAACTTCCTCCTCACTGCCCTCCAACACCGGTGACTCTGCTTCTTTGCAGTCGGCCCCAGGAGTGGCAGCTTCTTCCTCACCACTGTTCTCCTCTTCTGGTAGTCCTGCTCTGTCGGAGTCAGCCCCAGGAGCAACAGCCTGCATCACCCTCTCAGTCTGCGACCGGGTGACAACAGCAACAGGGTCGGGCACACTATGTCCCGACACCTCAGAAGCCTCACCTCCCGTAGGGGTGGGCACCCAAACTCTTCCTCCTGCTAGGTCATTCCCTAGCAGGAAATCAACACCTGCCACAGGCAGTTGTTCCGCCACTGCCACTTGAGCCGAAGTGGTGATCAGTGGACACGACAGCTTCACCTCAGCTGTCACAAACTTCTCGACAGCGTTGAGGCCCCTACACAACACTGCCTTTGAAGAAGTCACCTTAGTCCCGGTGACATTTCGGCACACGGACTGTTGTGCGCCAGTGTCTCGCAAGACAGTAACAGGATACTCGCTCCCGTCAATCTCAACAGTGCCCCTACACAGAAATGGGCGACACCAATCCAGCTCCGAGTCAGCTGGAGCCACAGAAGCAACAACAGGGGGGGGAACAATTGAAGACGCCTGAACCCCCTCCTCACCATCCAACACAGGCCCATCAAAAGCCTTTTTTCCTTCATGAACCTTAAGAGCGAACAGTCTCTCCTCACGACCCTGGTCAGGCCACACCAGCAAGGCAACTGGTTTCTGGGGTGTCTTGGAGGGGCCCGCTGTCACAAGTTTGGGACATTGAGATCGAAAATGCCCCTTGGCATGGCAGTTATAGCACGTAGGTTGGTTATCGTACTTTGGAGTACTCAAGGTCATTTTTCCTCCTGACCCTCCTTTTGGCCCTGAAGGGGCAGCGGGGGATTGAGACTTAACGAACCCGCTCTTATTGCCAAAGCCGTGACTTCGGGGAGGGGAACGTGGAGCACCAGAACCAGCACTACCACCGCCCCCTGGCCCTCGTGGTCCTCCCTCTTTGAATCCACCTCCAGCACGAGGCTCCGAGCGATGGGCTAACACATGGTCGTCAGCCCAGGTGGCAGCCTCCTTCAGCGTCTTAAAACGCTTCTCCCTGAGGAGAGGCACCAGTTCCTTATCAGCAGCATTTATAAACTGCTCCATCACCATCAACTCCTCCAGGTCGCGGAGAGTATCCACTCCCTCACTCATGATCCACCTCTTAAGTGCCTGCTCTAAACGGCGGGCACACTCGAGGTAAGAATCTCCGGGTCTCTTCTTCCCACCTCGGAACCTTAAGCGATAGGTTTCGGGCCGCAGCTCGTAAGCCCTCAATATATCAGTCTTGAAGTCCTCATAGCTTTCTAGGTCTTCAACCGACATATTGTCGTATGCCTCCAATGACCTGCCTTTCAGTTTATTGGCCACAAGACCAACCCATCTTCCTTCTGGCCAACCAAACTCAGCCGCCTTCTTCTCAAACCTTCTAAACCATTCTGCAATCCTCTGCTCGTCAAAGTCAGGAATGAGCTGCAGACTCCTTACCATCTGGCGCTCAACTGAGTTCTCTCCTTCTCCTCCCTTATGTGTTGAGTTGGCCCCAAGTCTAGATCTTTCCCATTCAAATTCTCTATGCTTTTCCATTTCCAACCTTCTAATTTCTAGCTCTTCCTTTCTTGCTTCTCTCCTCTCTTCAACTTCTAACGCCATCCTTCTCGCGTCAGCTTCGGCTTCCAACCTTCTAGCCTCTCTCCTCTCTTCAGCTTCTAACTCCAACCTCTGCATTTCTAGTTGGAATCTTAATTCCTCCGCCATTCCGACGGACTGGAGGTTGTCAGTAATACTGGCAGCTGGGCTCACTCTCCTTGAACCCATCACGTTCTCAAAAGAACCAACACGGCCCGTTATATGCTGCAGGGGCTGTTCAGGCACTTCCTGAGCAAAATGCAATTGTCCTGTAGTACTATGCTCACTAACAGGACTAACAGGCCGATCTTCACCTAGGCATGGCTGTTCACTAACGCCACGTACAGGGCTGGCTCGGGCCGAGCCATCCTCAAGGGGAGTAATTACATTACGTTGGTCTTCCATTGTCACAGTGTGTGTGGGCTCACACTAACAACACACTAACACTGTTTTTCGACTCACTGTTATCCTTTAGAATCCTGGCGAGATCGCCAATTTTGTTACGGTCACACCGTAACGGACACGGTTCTTATGCCCTAGTGCCGGGTGTCCACTTATGAACAACCCAGTCACAACCACGTTACGGGCGTGTACGAACTGTAGTGCTGATGTTTATACGTCCTTTTAACCCACCAAAGGACAAGGAAAGTCGACTATCCCGTAGGACTAGTCACTCCGAGGGCCACACGCCGGTGGCTGGACAATAGGCTTTAAACAAGAAGTGCCTGGTTAAGGAACCTATGCAATCTTAGCCCCCAAACACAGCACCCACAGCCACCCCGTTAACGTTAAGAGGTCGCCAGTTCTTTTAACCCTCCAAAGAACAAGGAATCTCCCAGTAGTAACCACCTTCTCCTCCTTACATTCTAAAGAGACTTACAGTGAGCACAAGATTACAGTGCCTAGACAAGGAGCTATCGCTCCAACCAGAATACCGCCCACAAGGTGTCTTTCCACCCACTTCTGGTTGAATAATAACTCCTCTCGACTCCAATAACACCCTGCAAAGTAGCCTCCCACGAAGGGACTCCGTACAGTGCGTTATACGAGTCGTAATTAATCAACACTGAGACGGGATTACTCCTCGTCTGTGTTCTCAAACAAGAGGCCCCTGATGACAGGCTCTCTCTTTCTCTCACAATGAGGACAACGAAGACAACGCCGAAAAAAGCAAACAACGCCGACAAAGCGGACAACGCAGACAACGCCGACAAACGCAGAAAACGCCGACAAAACGCAGACAACGCCGAAACTAATTCCCCGAGACTGAACAGTCTGACAAAATTCTCGGTGGAGTTCACCGCTAGTTAGGTGGTAATGATACTGTCACCACACTCGTCTCTGTGCTCTGGCTTGTAACCGTTTCCTCTACAGACAGGGCCCTGCTGTCTAGCTACACAAATATACCCCTTATCTAATAGGCCAAACAGATAACCCACTCCCTTAAATATGAGGAGGTTACAGGCAAAATAATGCCAATTAGTGGGGAGCTGAGAGCGCGAAGTGTTCTTG
>JAXIVD010006531.1:0-15000 GCA_036785275.1 Cancer borealis | reverse complement strand
ATATTTCCGTCACAGAAACGGAAAAGAGCATATGAATTGAAGCTGTAAATCTTCAATAAACAATAATAAGCTATATATAGACACTTTTCTTGAATTTAAATTTGTTGACCAAAATTGACCTGAAACCATTAATTTGTATAGGAGAAACGTTTTTCTCCCGTAGACTTTAACGGCGCCCAAGTCTCTCCCGCAGGGAGACACTTTTTATTAAAAAACTCGAAAAGTATGAGGTTAACGTAAAAGATGTATAGAGTCAATTAGATAGAGGAGAAAACGCTTGTTCTTTTGAGCTAGAGTATATTGAGATTCGTTCCTAAACAACCGAGAAAATGTCAACTGTATCATCCTTTTTGCCACATAAATGATTATCCTCATTTTCTCAAAGGCTATTAAAGATATTGGAAATATTTTTGCAGACATTTGATAGACATTTTTAAATCTACAACTTTGTTTCAATACATATTTGCCTAAGACTAATAATTACGGAGTAAAATGACATTTTTAACCTTAATTTTGGTCATTTTTAAGGTGAAATTAATAAAAAATAAATATTTCCGTCACAGAAACGGGAAAGAGCATATGAATTGAAGCTGTAAATCTTCAATAAACAATAATAAGCTGTATGGAGCCACTTTTCTTGAATTTAAATTTGTTGACCAAAATTGACCTGAAACCATTAATTTGTATAGGAGAAACGTTTTTCTCCCGTAGACTTTAACGGCGCCCAAGTCTCTCCAGCAGGGAGACACTTTTTACTAAAAAACTCGAAAAGTATGAGGTTAACGTAAAAGATGTATGGAGTCAATTAGATAGAGGAGAAAACGCTTGTTCTTTTGAGCTAGAGTATATTGAGATTCATTCCTAAACAACCGAGAAAATGTCAACTGTATCATCCTTTTTGCCACATAAATGATTATCTTCCTCATTTTCTCAAAGGCTATTAAAGATATTAGAAATATTTTTGCAGCATCTGATAGACATTTTTAAACTCTACAACTTTGTCTCAATACATATTTGCCTAAGACTAAAAATTACGGAGTAAAATTACATCTTTAACCATAATTATGGTCATTTTAAGGTGAAATTAATAAAAAATAAATATTTCCGTCACAGAAACAGGAAAGAGCATATGAATTGAAGCTGTAAATCTTCAATAAACAATAATAAGCTATATATAGACACTTTTCTTGAATTTAAATTTGTTGACCAAAATTGACCTGAAACCATTAATTTGTATAGGAGAAACGTTTTTCTCCCGTAGACTTTAACGGCGCCCAAGTCTCTCCCGCAGGGAGACACTTTTTATTAAAAAACTCGAAAAGTATGAGGTTAACGTAAAAGATGTATGGAGTCAATTAGATAGAGGAGAAAACGCTTGTTCTTTTGAGCTAGAGTATATTGAGATTCGTTCCTAAACAACCGAGAAAATGTCAACTGTATCATCCTTTTTGCCACATAAATGATTATCCTCATTTTCTCAAAGGCTATTAAAGATATTGGAAATATTTTTGCAGACATTTGATAGACATTTTTAAATCTACAACTTTGTTTCAATACATATTTGCCTAAGACTAATAATTACGGAGTAAAATGACATTTTTAACCTTAATTTTGGTCATTTTTAAGGTGAAATTAATAAAAAATAAATATTTCCGTCACAGAAACGGGAAAGAGCATATGAATTGAAGCTGTAAATCTTCAATAAACAATAATAAGCTGTATGGAGCCACTTTTCTTGAATTTAAATTTGTTGACCAAAATTGACCTGAAACCATTAATTTGTATAGGAGAAACGTTTTTCTCCCGTAGACTTTAACGGCGCCCAAGTCTCTCCAGCAGGGAGACACTTTTTACTAAAAAACTCGAAAAGTATGAGGTTAACGTAAAAGATGTATGGAGTCAATTAGATAGAGGAGAAAACGCTTGTTCTTTTGAGCTAGAGTATATTGAGATTCATTCCTAAACAACCGAGAAAATGTCAACTGTATCATCCTTTTTGCCACATAAATGATTATCTTCCTCATTTTCTCAAAGGCTATTAAAGATATTAGAAATAGTTTTGCAGCATCTGATAGACATTTTTAAACTCTACAACTTTGTCTCAATACATATTTGCCTAAGACTAAAAATTACGGAGTAAAATTACATCTTTAACCATAATTATGGTCATTTTAAGGTGAAATTAATAAAAAATAAATATTTCCGTCACAGAAACAGGAAAGAGCATATGAATTGAAGCTGTAAATCTTCAATAAACAATAATAAGCTATATATAGACACTTTTCTTGAATTTAAATTTGTTGACCAAAATTGACCTGAAACCATTAATTTGTATAGGAGAAACGTTTTTCTCCCGTAGACTTTAACGGCGCCCAAGTCTCTCCCGCAGGGAGACACTTTTTATTAAAAAACTCGAAAAGTATGAGGTTAACATAAAAGATGTATGGAGTCAATTAGATAGAGGAGAAAACGCTTGTTCTTTTGAGCTAGAGTATATTGAGATTCGTTCCTAAACAACCGAGAAAATGTCAACTGTATCATCCTTTTTGCCACATAAATGATTATCCTCATTTTCTCAAAGGCTATTAAAGATATTGGAAATATTTTTGCAGACATTTGATAGACATTTTTAAATCTACAACTTTGTTTCAATACATATTTGCCTAAGACTAATAATTACGGAGTAAAATGACATTTTTAACCTTAATTTTGGTCATTTTTAAGGTGAAATTAATAAAAAATAAATATTTCCGTCACAGAAACGGGAAAGAGCATATGAATTGAAGCTGTAAATCTTCAATAAACAATAATAAGCTGTATGGAGCCACTTTTCTTGAATTTAAATTTGTTGACCAAAATTGACCTGAAACCATTAATTTGTATAGGAGAAACGTTTTTCTCCCGTAGACTTTAACGGCGCCCAAGTCTCTCCAGCAGGGAGACACTTTTTACTAAAAAACTCGAAAAGTATGAGGTTAACGTAAAAGATGTATGGAGTCAATTAGATAGAGGAGAAAACGCTTGTTCTTTTGAGCTAGAGTATATTGAGATTCATTCCTAAACAACCGAGAAAATGTCAACTGTATCATCCTTTTTGCCACAAATGATTATCTTCATTTTCTCAAAGGCTATTAAGGATATTGGAAATATTTTTCCAGCATCTGATAGACATTTTTAAACTCTACAACTTTGTCTCAATACATATTTGCCCAAGACTAATAATTATGGAGTAAAATGACATTTTTAACCTTAATTTTGGTCATTTTTAAGGTAAAATTAATAAAAAAAATAAATATTTCCGTCACAGAAACGGGAAAGAGCATATGAATTGAAGCTGTAAATCTTCAATAAACAATAATAAGCTATATGGAGCCACTTTTCTTGAATTTAAATTTATTGACCAAAATTGACCTGAAACCATTAATTTGTATAGGAGAAAAGTTTTTCTCCCGTAGACTTTAACGGTGCCCAAGTCTCTCCCGCAGGGAGACACTTTTTATTGAAAAACTCGAAAAGTATGAGGTTAACGTAAAAGATGTATAGAGTCAATTAGATAGAGGAGAAAACGCTTGTTCTTTTGAGCTAGAGTATATTGAGATTCGTTCCTAAACAACCGAGAAAATGTCAACTGTATCATCCTTTTTGCCACATAAATGATTATCCTCATTTTCTCAAAGGCTATTAAAGATATTGGAAATATTTTTGCAGACATTTGATAGACATTTTTAAATCTACAACTTTGTTTCAATACATATTTGCCTAAGACTAATAATTACGGAGTAAAATGACATTTTTAACCTTAATTTTGGTCATTTTTAAGGTGAAATTAATAAAAAATAAATATTTCCGTCACAGAAACGGGAAAGAGCATATGAATTGAAGCTGTAAATCTTCAATAAACAATAATAAGCTGTATGGAGCCACTTTTCTTGAATTTAAATTTGTTGACCAAAATTGACCTGAAACCATTAATTTGTATAGGAGAAACGTTTTTCTCCCGTAGACTTTAACGGCGCCCAAGTCTCTCCAGCAGGGAGACACTTTTTACTAAAAAACTCGAAAAGTATGAGGTTAACGTAAAAGATGTATGGAGTCAATTAGATAGAGGAGAAAACGTTTGTTCTTTTGAGCTAGAGTATATTGAGATTCATTCCTAAACAACCGAGAAAATGTCAACTGTATCATCCTTTTTGCCACATAAATGATTATCTTCCTCATTTTCTCAAAGGCTATTAAAGATATTAGAAATATTTTTGCAGCATCTGATAGACATTTCTAAACTCTACAACTTTGTCTCAATACATATTTGCCTAAGACTAAAAATTACGGAGTAAAATTACATCTTTAACCATAATTATTGTCATTTTAAGGTGAAATTAATAAAAAATAAATATTTCCGTCACAGAAACAGGAAAGAGCATATGAATTGAAGCTGTAAATCTTCAATAAACAATAATAAGCTATATATAGACACTTTTCTTGAATTTAAATTTGTTGACCAAAATTGACCTGAAACCATTAATTTGTATAGGAGAAACGTTTTTCTCCCGTAGACTTTAACGGCGCCCAAGTCTCTCCAGCAGGGAGACACTTTTTACTAAAAAACTCGAAAAGTATGAGGTTAACGTAAAAGATGTATGGAGTCAATTAGATAGAGGAGAAAACGCTTGTTCTTTTGAGCTAGAGTATATTGAGATTCATTCCTAAACAACCGAGAAAATGTCAACTGTATCATCCTTTTTGCCACATAAATGATTATCTTCCTCATTTTCTCAAAGGCTATTAAAGATATTAGAAATATTTTTGCAGCATCTGATAGACATTTTTTAAACTCTACAACTTTGTCTCAATACATATTTGCCTAAGACTAAAAATTACGGAGTAAAATTACATCTTTAACCATAATTATGGTCATTTTAAGGTGAAATTAATAAAAAATAAATATTTCCGTCACAGAAACAGGAAAGAGCATATGAATTGAAGCTGTAAATCTTCAATAAACAATAATAAGCTATATATAGACACTTTTCTTGAATTTAAATTTGTTGACCAAAATTGACCTGAAACCATTAATTTGTATAGGAGAAACGTTTTTCTCCCGTAGACTTTAACGGCGCCCAAGTCTCTCCCGCAGGGAGACACTTTTTATTAAAAAACTCGAAAAGTATGAGGTTAACGTAAAAGATGTATAGAGTCAATTAGATAGAGGAGAAAACGCTTGTTCTTTTGAGCTAGAGTATATTGAGATTCGTTCCTAAACAACCGAGAAAATGTCAACTGTATCATCCTTTTTGCCACATAAATGATTATCCTCATTTTCTCAAAGGCTATTAAAGATATTGGAAATATTTTTGCAGACATTTGATAGACATTTTTAAATCTACAACTTTGTTTCAATACATATTTGCCTAAGACTAATAATTACGGAGTAAAATGACATTTTTAACCTTAATTTTGGTCATTTTTAAGGTGAAATTAATAAAAAATAAATATTTCCGTCACAGAAACGGGAAAGAGCATATGAATTGAAGCTGTAAATCTTCAATAAACAATAATAAGCTGTATGGAGCCACTTTTCTTGAATTTAAATTTGTTGACCAAAATTGACCTGAAACCATTAATTTGTATAGGAGAAACGTTTTTCTCCCGTAGACTTTAACGGCGCCCAAGTCTCTCCAGCAGGGAGACACTTTTTACTAAAAAACTCGAAAAGTATGAGGTTAACGTAAAAGATGTATGGAGTCAATTAGATAGAGGAGAAAACGCTTGTTCTTTTGAGCTAGAGTATATTGAGATTCATTCCTAAACAACCGAGAAAATGTCAACTGTATCATCCTTTTTGCCACATAAATGATTATCTTCCTCATTTTCTCAAAGGCTATTAAAGATATTAGAAATATTTTTGCAGCATCTGATAGACATTTTTAAACTCTACAACTTTGTCTCAATACATATTTGCCTAAGACTAAAAATTACGGAGTAAAATTACATCTTTAACCATAATTATGGTCATTTTAAGGTGAAATTAATAAAAAATAAATATTTCCGTCACAGAAACAGGAAAGAGCATATGAATTGAAGCTGTAAATCTTCAATAAACAATAATAAGCTATATATAGACACTTTTCTTGAATTTAAATTTGTTGACCAAAATTGACCTGAAACCATTAATTTGTATAGGAGAAACGTTTTTCTCCCGTAGACTTTAACGGCGCCCAAGTCTCTCCCGCAGGGAGACACTTTTTATTAAAAAACTCGAAAAGTATGAGGTTAACGTAAAAGATGTATGGAGTCAATTAGATAGAGGAGAAAACGCTTGTTCTTTTGAGCTAGAGTATATTGAGATTCGTTCCTAAACAACCGAGAAAATGTCAACTGTATCATCCTTTTTGCCACATAAATGATTATCCTCATTTTCTCAAAGGCTATTAAAGATATTGGAAATATTTTTGCAGACATTTGATAGACATTTTTAAATCTACAACTTTGTTTCAATACATATTTGCCTAAGACTAATAATTACGGAGTAAAATGACATTTTTAACCTTAATTTTGGTCATTTTTAAGGTGAAATTAATAAAAAATAAATATTTCCGTCACAGAAACGGGAAAGAGCATATGAATTGAAGCTGTAAATCTTCAATAAACAATAATAAGCTGTATGGAGCCACTTTTCTTGAATTTAAATTTGTTGACCAAAATTGACCTGAAACCATTAATTTGTATAGGAGAAACGTTTTTCTCCCGTAGACTTTAACGGCGCCCAAGTCTCTCCAGCAGGGAGACACTTTTTACTAAAAAACTCGAAAAGTATGAGGTTAACGTAAAAGATGTATGGAGTCAATTAGATAGAGGAGAAAACGCTTGTTCTTTTGAGCTAGAGTATATTGAGATTCATTCCTAAACAACCGAGAAAATGTCAACTGTATCATCCTTTTTGCCACATAAATGATTATCTTCCTCATTTTCTCAAAGGCTATTAAAGATATTAGAAATATTTTTGCAGCATCTGATAGACATTTTTAAACTCTACAACTTTGTCTCAATACATATTTGCCTAAGACTAAAAATTACGGAGTAAAATTACATCTTTAACCATAATTATTGTCATTTTAAGGTGAAATTAATAAAAAATAAATATTTCCGTCACAGAAACAGGAAAGAGCATATGAATTGAAGCTGTAAATCTTCAATAAACAATAATAAGCTATATATAGACACTTTTCTTGAATTTAAATTTGTTGACCAAAATTGACCTGAAACCATTAATTTGTATAGGAGAAACGTTTTTCTCCCGTAGACTTTAACGGCGCCCAAGTCTCTCCCGCAGGGAGACACTTTTTATTAAAAAACTCGAAAAGTATGAGGTTAACGTAAAAGATGTATGGAGTCAATTAGATAGAGGAGAAAACGCTTGTTCTTTTGAGCTAGAGTATATTGAGATTCGTTCCTAAACAACCGAGAAAATGTCAACTGTATCATCCTTTTTGCCACATAAATGATTATCCTCATTTTCTCAAAGGCTATTAAAGATATTGGAAATATTTTTGCAGACATTTGATAGACATTTTTAAATCTACAACTTTGTTTCAATACATATTTGCCTAAGACTAATAATTACGGAGTAAAATGACATTTTTAACCTTAATTTTGGTCATTTTTAAGGTGAAATTAATAAAAAATAAATATTTCCGTCACAGAAACGGGAAAGAGCATATGAATTGAAGCTGTAAATCTTCAATAAACAATAATAAGCTGTATGGAGCCACTTTTCTTGAATTTAAATTTGTTGACCAAAATTGACCTGAAACCATTAATTTGTATAGGAGAAACGTTTTTCTCCCGTAGACTTTAACGGCGCCCAAGTCTCTCCAGCAGGGAGACACTTTTTACTAAAAAACTCGAAAAGTATGAGGTTAACGTAAAAGATGTATGGAGTCAATTAGATAGAGGAGAAAACGCTTGTTCTTTTGAGCTAGAGTATATTGAGATTCATTCCTAAACAACCGAGAAAATGTCAACTGTATCATCCTTTTTGCCACATAAATGATTATCTTCCTCATTTTCTCAAAGGCTATTAAAGATATTAGAAATAGTTTTGCAGCATCTGATAGACATTTTTAAACTCTACAACTTTGTCTCAATACATATTTGCCTAAGACTAAAAATTACGGAGTAAAATTACATCTTTAACCATAATTATGGTCATTTTAAGGTGAAATTAATAAAAAATAAATATTTCCGTCACAGAAACAGGAAAGAGCATATGAATTGAAGCTGTAAATCTTCAATAAACAATAATAAGCTATATATAGACACTTTTCTTGAATTTAAATTTGTTGACCAAAATTGACCTGAAACCATTAATTTGTATAGGAGAAACGTTTTTCTCCCGTAGACTTTAACGGCGCCCAAGTCTCTCCCGCAGGGAGACACTTTTTATTAAAAAACTCGAAAAGTATGAGGTTAACGTAAAAGATGTATGGAGTCAATTAGATAGAGGAGAAAACGCTTGTTCTTTTGAGCTAGAGTATATTGAGATTCGTTCCTAAACAACCGAGAAAATGTCAACTGTATCATCCTTTTTGCCACATAAATGATTATCCTCATTTTCTCAAAGGCTATTAAAGATATTGGAAATATTTTTGCAGACATTTGATAGACATTTTTAAATCTACAACTTTGTTTCAATACATATTTGCCTAAGACTAATAATTACGGAGTAAAATGACATTTTTAACCTTAATTTTGGTCATTTTTAAGGTGAAATTAATAAAAAATAAATATTTCCGTCACAGAAACGGGAAAGAGCATATGAATTGAAGCTGTAAATCTTCAATAAACAATAATAAGCTGTATGGAGCCACTTTTCTTGAATTTAAATTTGTTGACCAAAATTGACCTGAAACCATTAATTTGTATAGGAGAAACGTTTTTCTCCCGTAGACTTTAACGGCGCCCAAGTCTCTCCAGCAGGGAGACACTTTTTACTAAAAAACTCGAAAAGTATGAGGTTAACGTAAAAGATGTATGGAGTCAATTAGATAGAGGAGAAAACGCTTGTTCTTTTGAGCTAGAGTATATTGAGATTCATTCCTAAACAACCGAGAAAATGTCAACTGTATCATCCTTTTTGCCACATAAATGATTATCTTCCTCATTTTCTCAAAGGCTATTAAAGATATTAGAAATAGTTTTGCAGCATCTGATAGACATTTTTAAACTCTACAACTTTGTCTCAATACATATTTGCCTAAGACTAAAAATTACGGAGTAAAATTACATCTTTAACCATAATTATGGTCATTTTAAGGTGAAATTAATAAAAAATAAATATTTCCGTCACAGAAACAGGAAAGAGCATATGAATTGAAGCTGTAAATCTTCAATAAACAATAATAAGCTATATATAGACACTTTTCTTGAATTTAAATTTGTTGACCAAAATTGACCTGAAACCATTAATTTGTATAGGAGAAACGTTTTTCTCCCGTAGACTTTAACGGCGCCCAAGTCTCTCCCGCAGGGAGACACTTTTTATTAAAAAACTCGAAAAGTATGAGGTTAACGTAAAAGATGTATGGAGTCAATTAGATAGAGGAGAAAACGCTTGTTCTTTTGAGCTAGAGTATATTGAGATTCGTTCCTAAACAACCGAGAAAATGTCAACTGTATCATCCTTTTTGCCACATAAATGATTATCCTCATTTTCTCAAAGGCTATTAAAGATATTGGAAATAGTTTTGCAGCATCTGATAGACATTTTTAAACTCTACAACTTTGTCTCAATACATATTTGCCTAAGACTAAAAATTACGGAGTAAAATTACATCTTTAACCATAATTATGGTCATTTTAAGGTGAAATTAATAAAAAATAAATATTTCCGTCACAGAAACAGGAAAGAGCATATGAATTGAAGCTGTAAATCTTCAATAAACAATAATAAGCTATATATAGACACTTTTCTTGAATTTAAATTTGTTGACCAAAATTGACCTGAAACCATTAATTTGTATAGGAGAAACGTTTTTCTCCCGTAGACTTTAACGGCGCCCAAGTCTCTCCCGCAGGGAGACACTTTTTATTAAAAAACTCGAAAAGTATGAGGTTAACGTAAAAGATGTATGGAGTCAATTAGATAGAGGAGAAAACGCTTGTTCTTTTGAGCTGGAGTATATTGAGATTCGTTCCTAAACAACCGAGAAAATGTCAACTGTATCATCCTTTTTGCCACATAAATGATTATCCTCATTTTCTCAAAGGCTATTAAAGATATTGGAAATATTTTTGCAGACATTTGATAGACATTTTTAAATCTACAACTTTGTTTCAATACATATTTGCCTAAGACTAATAATTACGGAGTAAAATGACATTTTTAACCTTAATTTTGGTCATTTTTAAGGTGAAATTAATAAAAAATAAATATTTCCGTCACAGAAACGGGAAAGAGCATATGAATTGAAGCTGTAAATCTTCAATAAACAATAATAAGCTGTATGGAGCCACTTTTCTTGAATTTAAATTTGTTGACCAAAATTGACCTGAAACCATTAATTTGTATAGGAGAAACGTTTTTCTCCCGTAGACTTTAACGGCGCCCAAGTCTCTCCAGCAGGGAGACACTTTTTACTAAAAAACTCGAAAAGTATGAGGTTAACGTAAAAGATGTATGGAGTCAATTAGATAGAGGAGAAAACGCTTGTTCTTTTGAGCTAGAGTATATTGAGATTCATTCCTAAACAACCGAGAAAATGTCAACTGTATCATCCTTTTTGCCACATAAATGATTATCTTCCTCATTTTCTCAAAGGCTATTAAAGATATTAGAAATATTTTTGCAGCATCTGATAGACATTTTTAAACTCTACAACTTTGTCTCAATACATATTTGCCTAAGACTAAAAATTACGGAGTAAAATTACATCTTTAACCATAATTATTGTCATTTTAAGGTGAAATTAATAAAAAATAAATATTTCCGTCACAGAAACAGGAAAGAGCATATGAATTGAAGCTGTAAATCTTCAATAAACAATAATAAGCTATATATAGACACTTTTCTTGAATTTAAATTTGTTGACCAAAATTGACCTGAAACCATTAATTTGTATAGGAGAAACGTTTTTCTCCCGTAGACTTTAACGGCGCCCAAGTCTCTCCCGCAGGGAGACACTTTTTATTAAAAAACTCGAAAAGTATGAGGTTAACGTAAAAGATGTATGGAGTCAATTAGATAGAGGAGAAAACGCTTGTTCTTTTGAGCTAGAGTATATTGAGATTCGTTCCTAAACAACCGAGAAAATGTCAACTGTATCATCCTTTTTGCCACATAAATGATTATCCTCATTTTCTCAAAGGCTATTAAAGATATTGGAAATATTTTTGCAGACATTTGATAGACATTTTTAAATCTACAACTTTGTTTCAATACATATTTGCCTAAGACTAATAATTACGGAGTAAAATGACATTTTTAACCTTAATTTTGGTCATTTTTAAGGTGAAATTAATAAAAAATAAATATTTCCGTCACAGAAACGGGAAAGAGCATATGAATTGAAGCTGTAAATCTTCAATAAACAATAATAAGCTGTATGGAGCCACTTTTCTTGAATTTAAATTTGTTGACCAAAATTGACCTGAAACCATTAATTTGTATAGGAGAAACGTTTTTCTCCCGTAGACTTTAACGGCGCCCAAGTCTCTCCAGCAGGGAGACACTTTTTACTAAAAAACTCGAAAAGTATGAGGTTAACGTAAAAGATGTATGGAGTCAATTAGATAGAGGAGAAAACGCTTGTTCTTTTGAGCTAGAGTATATTGAGATTCATTCCTAAACAACCGAGAAAATGTCAACTGTATCATCCTTTTTGCCACATAAATGATTATCTTCCTCATTTTCTCAAAGGCTATTAAAGATATTAGAAATAGTTTTGCAGCATCTGATAGACATTTTTAAACTCTACAACTTTGTCTCAATACATATTTGCCTAAGACTAAAAATTACGGAGTAAAATTACATCTTTAACCATAATTATGGTCATTTTAAGGTGAAATTAATAAAAAATAAATATTTCCGTCACAGAAACAGGAAAGAGCATATGAATTGAAGCTGTAAATCTTCAATAAACAATAATAAGCTATATATAGACACTTTTCTTGAATTTAAATTTGTTGACCAAAATTGACCTGAAACCATTAATTTGTATAGGAGAAACGTTTTTCTCCCGTAGACTTTAACGGCGCCCAAGTCTCTCCCGCAGGGAGACACTTTTTATTAAAAAACTCGAAAAGTATGAGGTTAACATAAAAGATGTATGGAGTCAATTAGATAGAGGAGAAAACGCTTGTTCTTTTGAGCTAGAGTATATTGAGATTCGTTCCTAAACAACCGAGAAAATGTCAACTGTATCATCCTTTTTGCCACATAAATGATTATCCTCATTTTCTCAAAGGCTATTAAAGATATTGGAAATATTTTTGCAGACATTTGATAGACATTTTTAAATCTACAACTTTGTTTCAATACATATTTGCCTAAGACTAATAATTACGGAGTAAAATGACATTTTTAACCTTAATTTTGGTCATTTTTAAGGTGAAATTAATAAAAAATAAATATTTCCGTCACAGAAACGGGAAAGAGCATATGAATTGAAGCTGTAAATCTTCAATAAACAATAATAAGCTGTATGGAGCCACTTTTCTTGAATTTAAATTTGTTGACCAAAATTGACCTGAAACCATTAATTTGTATAGGAGAAACGTTTTTCTCCCGTAGACTTTAACGGCGCCCAAGTCTCTCCAGCAGGGAGACACTTTTTACTAAAAAACTCGAAAAGTATGAGGTTAACGTAAAAGATGTATGGAGTCAATTAGATAGAGGAGAAAACGCTTGTTCTTTTGAGCTAGAGTATATTGAGATTCATTCCTAAACAACCGAGAAAATGTCAACTGTATCATCCTTTTTGCCACAAATGATTATCTTCATTTTCTCAAAGGCTATTAAGGATATTGGAAATATTTTTCCAGCATCTGATAGACATTTTTAAACTCTACAACTTTGTCTCAATACATATTTGCCCAAGACTAATAATTATGGAGTAAAATGACATTTTTAACCTTAATTTTGGTCATTTTTAAGGTAAAATTAATAAAAAAAATAAATATTTCCGTCACAGAAACGGGAAAGAGCATATGAATTGAAGCTGTAAATCTTCAATAAACAATAATAAGCTATATGGAGCCACTTTTCTTGAATTTAAATTTATTGACCAAAATTGACCTGAAACCATTAATTTGTATAGGAGAAAAGTTTTTCTCCCGTAGACTTTAACGGTGCCCAAGTCTCTCCCGCAGGGAGACACTTTTTATTAAAAAACTCGAAAAGTATGAGGTTAATGTAAAAGATGTATAGAGTCAATTAGATAGAGGAGAAAACGCTTGTTCTTTTGAGCTAGAGTATATTGAGATTCGCTCCTAAACAACCGAGAAAATGTCAACTGTATCATCCTTTTTGCCACATAAATGATTATCCTCATTTTCTAAAAGGCTATTAAAGATATTGGAAATATTTTTGCAGCATCTGATAGACATTTTTAAACTCTACAACTTTATTTCAATACATATTTGCCTAAGACTAATAATTACGGAGTAAAATTACATTTTTATTTTCGGAGTAAAATGACATTTTTTTTCTTTCGCTACGATCTCGAACCTATTTTAAGTGGAGATGGGTAAAAAAAAATTATTTTTGATTCACGGGACATCATTTCTCACTGGAGAGGAAGGTGCTTCCTCTTGCTCAGACAAATGTACAGTAGTTTGGTTGGAGACTGTAGCAGCATAACTCGGCAACTGATCTGTAGATAAAAGAGCAGGAGAAACATTAGTTTGACTTGGTGTCGGTGAGGTAGGAGGCTTCCTCACCACTGATGGTGGAGTCAATCCCACGTTGGCAACAATTAATTCTTTAATGCGTCTAATTTTTTTTTCAAGTGTAACTTTTTCAGACTGTACACAGTCTACACACCGCTGATTTTCTAAAGTACTGTCTGACAAACATGCCATTGCACCTCTTTAATGTAGAAGGCATTTTGGAAGTTTATTAAGATTCAATTATTAAGCAAAGTACATGAAAAGTGCTTTCAAAATTACGTAAAGTTGTGACCATGAATTGAAATTTAATAAGTAAATGCATGGAAAAAGATACTGCAGTGTTCAATGCCTCGAACACTGGGAGTTCACTTCCACAGGGCGTTGAAGATACCACAAAGACCAATCGTTTTGCCCTGAGCCTCAGTCAGTTTTGTCCCATAGAGCAAGGCGGCGTAGTCACTCAGAGCAAAAACGGGCAAAGGAGGAAAGGAAACTAGCATCCAGGGGCTACAGCATAAAGACGAACCCATTTTTTCTCAACCTGACCCAGTGTAGCAGGATAAAGTGTCCACCCAGGACGTGTGTCCCGGGCGGAGGTGCACATGTACGAGATCACTAGCTCATAGCAGCGGGCTGAGACGACACACTCCCCGCCGCTCTCCATCACTCCTTGACGCCCTGTCACCCACCAATATCTCGTCTCCTGCCTCGTGTTCCCTTTTATCAGTAGTTATTGTGTTTATTTAAATACAACATAGCATTCCTGCTACGATGCACTGTCTATCATAATATAAATAACATAGCATAACTTCCAAGATTTTTAGCAAGGTAAATAATGACGAGCACTGCCTGAACCCTTGTCATATGTGTTGAATACACAATGTATACTATATGTAAAGATTCCACTACTTTTATTCTCTATAAACTCGTCAACTAACACCGCTTTTTTTTTGCATTTTCCAGACTGACGGCATCCCAGACCAAGAACAAAGGAACTAGACTAGAAAAAATTACTTGGAGGCACTTTCTGATGGAGGCATAGTCTGTCCTGTCCTTAGAAACTTTTTGCTCCTCGACAAGTCTGGAGGTTAAGAGGATCTTCCCAAAAGGGCCTTC
>JAXIVD010006530.1:17500-20000 GCA_036785275.1 Cancer borealis | reverse complement strand
CGAGACTTCTGTTTTAGCAAGTCCTTTTCATTTTTTGTGTGTTCCTGCATCTTTTCGTGCCAGGCTCAGGCTAATTACTACTTGATTTCGTCCTTACGCTACACATTAAAGAGCTCATCTCTCTCTCTCTCTCTCTCCTCTCTCTCTCTCTCTCTCCTCTCTCTCTCTCTCTCTCTCTCTCTCTTCATCTCGTCTCTCTCTCTCTCTCCTCTCTCTCTCTCTCTACTCTCTTCGCTACTCTCCTCCTCTCATCTCTCTCATCTCTCTCTCTCTCTCTCTCTCTCTTCTCTCTCTCTCCTCTCTCTTTTATACATTGCGTACATCCAGCTATACAAAAGAAGCCAAAGTGAATGAGAGTAAAGAAAGTGAATATAGGAGAGAGGAAAAGAGAGAGGAGAGAGAGAGAGAGAGAGAGAGAGAGAGAGAGGAGAAGAGAGAGAGAGAGAGAGAGAGAGAGAGAGAGAGAGGAAAGAGAGAAAGAGAGAAAGAGAGAGAAAGTTGGGTCGTGGCATATTGGAACTCACCACCTCACAGGGAAACGGTTCTTTCCGCTAGCCACACCCTCCACCTGACCCTCGCCATTAACCTAATTATTCTCTTCTTCCCTATCATTTTACCGAGTGAGACTACCTTGACGAGCATAGGGATTGAACCAGAGGAGGAGGAGGAGGAGGAGGAGGAGGAGGAGAAGAAGAAGAAGAAGAAGAAGAAGAAGAGAAGAAGAGTTAGGTAGGAATGACACCTGGTAACTAGTCTTCGTTAGTTTGCAATTCAAGCTTAAATTGCCTTTGCAGAAATTTCCTAAAGAGCTGTTTGAGGATGGTCCTTAAGGAGAATTCATAAGAGTGTTTTTCTTAACTGTTAGTCTGAAAACACACACACACACACACACACACACACACACACAACACACACACACAACACACACACAACACACACACACACACACACACACACACACACACCTGGTCTAATGCATCCCTTAGGCCGTCAGCGCCGCGACAGGGTGTAGGCAAGCAGGTGGCTGTGCGGAACGAGGTTAATTAAGCGTCGCCTGGTAAGAACAACGTAATGAATAAAAAGAGAATAATGAGGGAAAAGTGTGAAACGAGGAGAGAAGGACGTGGAAATGTTAACCTTTGTGGCACATTAATTCACGCCTCCAACTCATTTGTTTGGGGATTAAAGTTATTATTATTATTATTTTATTTATTTATTTATTTATTTATTTATTTTTTTTTTTTTTTTATTACTACTACTACTGTTACTCCTAATGCTGCTTCTACCACTACTTCTACTACTATCACCACTACAACTACTAACGTCATTACTATTATAAACACTAAACTAAAAATCGTAGACAATCCTTATATTACTCATGTTCATAATTCTCGTACATAAAGAGAGAAAGAAAAACGAGGAATCCACTAAGCAACAAAGGACATCTATATATACACATAAACCAGAGAGAAGTTAACACAAGCCTTGGAACTAGAGCTGAGGGCGTTAGGTTACCACGGCACTTAGAGGCAGGACTGACGGCGAGGTGAAAGGAAGATTACAGGGACAAAGAAACAACACTTGCCAAACAAAATTATACAAAGAAAAGTGTGTGAGAGAGAAAATAGAGAGAGAGAGAGAGACAGAGAGAGAGAGATAGAGAGAGAGAGAAGAAGATAGAGAGTTAGAGCAAATATTTCCAGTGCCTGAGAGACGTTTTATCGCTCACTCGAGGCTCCTGATCTTGATTTAAGCTCCCTAGACTCTGAAATAGTGATGTCTTTGGTTTGAAGCTTCGTTTAATGCTTCTGAGACACGTGCAGGCAAACAGAGTCCATTACTCCCTCGAGACTAGTTCATATTTCTCTCTCTCTCTCTCTCTTCTCTCTCTCTCTCTCTCTCGCTCTCTCTCTCTCTCTCTTCTCTCTCTCTCTCTCTCTCTGCTCTCTCTCTCTCTCTCTCTCTCTCTCTCTCTCTCTCTCCTGGTTCATTATTCACGTGAGTGTCTAATATATAGGTATTTCCCCTCCTGAGTGTTTAATTTTGCTTTGTTTCCCAATTCTATTATTTCCTGAGCGTTGGTAGAGGCGGTGGTGGTGGTGGGTGTGGCAGCGGTGGTGGTGGGTGGTGGTGGTCATTCCTCTTTCCTCTCCTTTCCCTTCCTCTTTTCACTCCTCTCTCTGTGCCTGTTTTCCTCCCTCTTCTTGTGAGCATTCCTATCAAAAGTTTTCTCACTCCTTCTTCACCACCGTTTACTCGGCAAATACCAACTCCTCCTCCTCCTCCTCCTCCTCCTCCTCCTCCTCCTCCTCCTCCTCCTCCTCCTCCTCCTCCTCCTCCTCCTCCATGCATTAATTTGCCCCAAACAGCTTTATCATGCAGTTCCTAAATTAAATCCTTCGCCTGTTACATTCCCCTCATTCCTCTCTTTGCTATGCCCTCTTTTACTGCCTCTCCTTCTATCCCTTCTCTTCTTTTCCTTCTCCCTTCCTTTCTCTAA
>JAXIVD010006530.1:5000-7500 GCA_036785275.1 Cancer borealis | reverse complement strand
GAGAAGGATCGTTGTGGTGTATTGGTATACCACAAATCTCACTCGCTCTTTTTTTTATCTCTCTTTCCTCTCTTTCATATTTTATTTTTTCGATCTATGTTACTTCGCTGTTACATTTTACCATCATCTTTCTTCTCTCCATCTCTGCTATCCTTCCCTTGCCTCGCCTTGCCTCGCCTTGCCTCGCTTGCCTCGCTTGCCTCGCCTTGCCTCGCCTTGCCTCGCCTTGCCCTGCCTTGCCTTGCTTGCCTTGCCTTGCCTTGCCTTGCCTTGCCTTGCCTTGCCTTGCCTTGCTTGCCTTGCCTTGCCTTGCCTTGCCTTGCCTTGCCTTGCCTTGCCTTGCCTTGCCTTGCCTTGCCTTGCCTTGCCTTGCCTTGCCTTGCCTTGCCTTGCCTTGCCTTCCTTGCCTCGCCTCGCCTTGCCTTGCCTTGCCTTGCTTTACCTCGCTTCGCCTCGCCTCGCCTCGCCTCGCCTCGCCTCGCCTCGCCTCTCCGCCCGTCTCACCTCGTCTTTCCCTCGCTGCCCCACGTCACCCCACGCACGTCCCGCCTCGCCAGGGTTGACGGGAAGGGAAAGGAGATTGTTTCAGGATGGCGACGCTCAGCTGGGAAGGGATTTTGTGTTTGCTTGTATTTTGAGTGGATTTAATTTTCAAAAGGTCACACCATGCGGATACAGCTAGAGAGAGAGAGAGAGAGAGAGAGAGAGAGAGAGAGAGAGAGAAGAGTGAGAGAGTGAGAGAGTGAGAGTGTGAGAGAGAGATTAAAGGTGAAGTGAAAAGTGGTATTTTGCACATATTAGTTTTCTCCACGTGTCGCCAAGAATATCTTTAAAAATATCTTCATACTCGTTGGTCGGATTCACTTTGATATCTATATACTTCAAAACACTTATATATATAACTCTAACATTTCAATACATCAATAAAAAACGGAAAAATACTCTATAAATTAAAAGACAAAACAAGAAAGTATATAATCTTAAAAATGACTTGACGACATACAACGACAACTGCCCTTCCTTGCCCTTCCTTCCCCTTCCCTCCCCTTCACATGGTCGTTCTCGCTGCCCTGCTAATCATGCCTCCCATAACGACCAGCCAAGGATACTGGTCTGACCTGCTACAAATATTACTAAACTTTCTGCTTCGTTCTGCCTCAGCACTTCCGACCTCACTAATTTTCCTCTCTGTTGAGTTTCGGGTCTGCAGAATGAGAGAGAGAGAGAGAGAGAGAGAGAGAGAGAGAGAGAGAGAGAGAGAGAGAGAGAGAGAGAGAGAGAGAGAGAGAGAGAGAGAGAGAGAGAGAGAGAGAGAGAGAGAGAGAGAGAGAGAGAGAGAAGAGAGAGAGAGAGAGAGAATAAAAAAACGAGGAATTGCATTATAAAGATGAGTCGGGTGACGATAATTCAATAAGGCAAGAGGAATTTAATTTTGCCAAACAGTCGTGCATGTCATAAATATTTTTCTTTAATCTGTGTTGATTTATGGAATTGTTACGTATATAATTTTTTTTCATTGTAGCTGCATCGCATGAATGTATTGAAGCAATGGTATGTATCGAATGCCAATACATAGCAAAAGAACAGGAAAAAAAAATAAATGCAGAGTGCAATGAACGCAAAATTAAACTTGATTTTAATATCGAAAGTTTGTGAGGGAAACACTATCGCTTCCGTTGTATCATGTGCAACACACGCTGTTACCAAAGGAATAATAGTCTTAATCCAAGCTTCACTGTATTCTGATGGTCATGTTTTAGCTAAAGTCACCGGCTACTCGATCAGTTTTATATAGTTTCACTTGCACGTATTCCTGTGTTTACTCTCAAAGTTGATCCCGTTGGAAAGAAAGAATATTATCTCGCACGGTGTTGTTGGCCGTAAGGATTAATGGAATTGTTGACTGCACAGGTGATTGTACCTTAACACACCTGCTGATGGACGTGGAACAGGAGGAGGTGAAGGGAGAAAATAGGAAGGGAGAGGCAGTCACTTTACACAGAAAACCCATACACACGCACACACACACACACACGCGCGCGCTCACACACACACACACACACACACACACACACACACACACACACACACACACACACACACACACACACACACACACACACACACACACACACACACACACACACACACACACACACACACACACACACACACACACACACACACACACACACACACACACACACACACACACACACACACACACACACACACACACACACACACACACACACACACACACACACACACACCACCACCACTCCATTAGAGGCTCTGAATTAGCCCGACGTCGCTCACTGTCGATTATTTCCGTATGACTAATGAAGGCAAGTGCTCTCTCCGCCACCGCAAGGAAAAGGCGTTGGAGGAGTGTACCAGTATAGGAGAGACGGAGGTAGTTATTCATTGCTTTTTATTGCTTCTTTCATTCAGACGGACATGCAAGGGGTGAATATAAGCATTGGATTTGTGGTGTAAA
>JAXIVD010006529.1:17500-20000 GCA_036785275.1 Cancer borealis | reverse complement strand
GCGAGTAACAAGTAAAAAAAATAATAAAGCATCACAGAAGAGAGAGAGAGAGAGAGAGAGAGAGAGAGAGAGAGAGAGAGAGAGAGAGAGAGAGAGAGAGAGAGAGAGAGACCTTGAGAGAGAGGGAGGGAGCACTGAAGACAGCCCCGTTCCCTCACCATTGTCTTAACATAACAAAAACTGGTCATATCAGAAGGCTGGTACGGCTGTCACAGAGATGAGTGTATACCTGCCTCTAGTCCTCCTCCATCCTACCCTCCTATCCTTCCCTCCTCCCTTCTTCTATCCTTCTCTTCTTCTTCTTCTTCTTTCTTTAATTTATTTCCATTTTTTTTGCTTTGTATTTATTTTTCTGTCTTCTTTTTTTTTGTCTTCTTCTTTTCTTCTTCTTCTTCTTCTTCTTCTTCTTTTCTTCTTCTTCTTCTTCTTCTTCTTCTTCTGCTTCTGCTCCTCCTCCTCCTCCTCCTCCTCCTCCTCCTCCTCCTCCTCCTACACTCACCTCTTTCTCAGTTCATTTAACTTTCATTATTACTCTTTGTTTTCCTTCTGCCATTCCTTTCACCTGTGTCTGTCTGGCTGTCTCTCTCTCTCTCTCTCTCTCTCTCTCTCTCTCTCTCTCTCTCTCTCTTCTCTCTCTCTCTCTCTCTCTCTCTCTCTCTCTCTCATATCTTGACCACTGACCCCTCCTCTCTCCTTCTTCCTTCCTACCAACCCCCATTCCAACTTCCCTCCATCCCTCCCCTTCCTTCCCCCTCCCCCTCCCCCCTTCTCCTTCCCCCACACCTTGTCATCCCTCCCCACCACACAAGGTAGAATCCAAACCTGTTCATGAGTGGAGATGAGCTGAGCATCTCCACACCCCATCCTCCTTTACTACCCTCACCCTACCCTCACCCTATCCTCATCTTACCCTACCCTTCCCTACCCTTCCCTTCCCTATGCTAACTCCTCTCTCCCATTGGCCAGCCGCGGGGACACTCTGGTTTGTGATTGGATAGTGATAAGAAGATGGTGAGGCCTAAGGTTGGTGGTGGTGGTGGAGCATTAGAATATCTGAAAGGGAATCGACTAATGTAAGAATTCTTCACCCTTGTACTTTTACCCTATCTGGATCAGGGAGAGAGAGAGAGAGAGAGAGAGAGAGAGAGAGAGAGAGAGAGAGAGAGAGAGAGAGAGAGAGAGAGAGAGAGAGAGAGAGAGAGAGAGAGAGAGAGAGAGAGAGAGTAATGCAAAGACATATACATGGAAGAACATTAGATGGTTAGTGATAAAAAAAAGAAGGGAGTAGCAGAGAATTGTAGATAAAAGTAGATTAGATAAATTGAAGAAAAAAATGTAGAAAAAAAGGGAGGGAAGGAGGACAGGTGGGAAGCGTGTGTAAATGGAGTAAAGAGAAGGAAGAAGAAGAGACTAGGAGAAGAGGAGGAGGAAGAAGAGGAGAAGATCAATTATAAAATGGATTAAAAAAATGAGGAGAAAGAAAAAAGTTGTAGTAGTAGTAGTAGTAGTTGTAGTAGTAGTAGTAGTAGTAGTAGTAGTAGTAGTAGTAGTAGTAGTAGTAGTAGTAGTAGTCGTAGGAAAAGAGGACCATTAAAAAAGATTAGTGTAATTGAGTGAAACAAATGGACGCTGAAATTACCTGTGACGGAAGAGAAAAGTCACCTGGACACATAATAATGAAAAGAAAAGAACTGGAAGCACCTTAAAAAAAAAAAAAAAAGATAAAAAACTGGTACTTAATCTCAAAAATAAAAGATAAGAAATAAAAGTTGAAACATACGCATGTCTTCAAAAAAAAAAAAAAAAAAAAAACTCATTTCCGAAAAAAAACGAACGGAAATAGTGTAAAAAAAAAAAAAAAAGTTAAAAGATACATATTTCCTAAAAAAAAAAGTGAATAAGTTATTTAATCCTAAAAAATAAATAAAATTAGATATACATTTCCAAAAATAATATAGAGTAAAAAGATATTAATTTCCTAAAAAAAAAAAAAAAAAAAAAAAAGTAAAATTATCCTTCATAAATTCAAATAACCTTCGCAACATTTTCCAGACGCAATCGATGCATTATTTAAGGAAAAAGATAAGTGTTAATTAAGGAATGAAACTCCCTATTAACAGCATAGAACACCTGCCTTATATAGCAATTACCTGGAAGGATAAAAAAATATATATATATAATAAACAGCAGCTCTACTGATGCGATAAATTCTGAAAATAGTTAAATAATAATAATAATAATAGTATGAGTGCATGTTTTTGTTGTTTTTTTGGAAAGGAATGTAAGAAAAAAAGTGAAGCAAGATAGATGATGTAAATATGAATGTATTGAAGGAAGGAAAAATAGAAACAATATGGTAATAATAGTAATAATAGCAATAGTAGTAGTAGTAGTAATAGTAATAATAATAATAATAATAATAATAATAATAATAATAATAATAATAATAATAATAATGATAATCACTCAACCACTTAATTACTCGCCTCGGAGGTGTGTT
>JAXIVD010006529.1:5000-12500 GCA_036785275.1 Cancer borealis | reverse complement strand
AAAAGAAAGCAAACATTGGAGCGAGCAAAAAAAAAAAAAAAAAAGAAGAAAAAAAAAAAAAAAAGAAAAAAGAAAAAAGAAACAGTATCTCCCCGAATCATCATTGACCTGGAAAGTTGTACCCAGTTACCTGTCTTAATTGCCTTGAGACAGAGGAAAAATACTGCTATTTAAATCATCAGGTGTACAGGGAGGCTGGGGCGACAGGTGTGGTAGAGAGTCAAGGTGTGGAGCAAGGTGGAGGAGGAGGAGGAGGAGAGAAGAGTAAGAAGCGGTAGGAAATGGAGGAGGGCGTGGCGTGGAGAATGTGGAATGCGTTCAAGTTATCATGAAAGAAGTGGATTTGTGACCAGCGTGGAAAGTGGAAAAAGTTAACATGTGGAGTCCATGCATAAGTTTTAAATTAGCAACACCAGGTGACTTACTTTATATACCTGTGACTTACGCAGGCATGAAAGAAAGAAAATTGGTTCTCGTATGTATAAAGAGAGAGAGAGAGAGAGAGAGAGAGAGAAAGAGAGAGAGAGAGAGAGAGAGGAAAAAAAGTTAATGGCATCGGTGCTTCGAATTCTTGCATAATGGTTTGCTTTAAGTGTTCATTTATCTTTTTTCCTCATCTATACCACATCCTCAACTTTCTTCTCGTGTTTAGTCTCGTTTTGCATTTTATCCTCCATTCTCTCTCTCTCAAGTAGTAGTAGTAGTAGTAGTAGTAGTAGTAGTAGTAGTAGTAGTAGTAGCAGCAGCAGTAGCAGTCATCTTATAGTGAACTCATTCTTGCCTCCCTAACACGATCGAAACAAGTTTGTGAATCAGGTGACATAAAAGGAACTGACCCTTAATTAAACAGAAGGTATTTTCCTCCTATCTCTCTTCTCTCTCTCTCTCTCTCTCTCTCTCTCTCTCTCTCTCTCTCTCTCTCTCTCTCTCTCTCTCTCTCTCTCTCTCTCTCTCTCTCTCTATCTCTGTTCACTGGTGTTCATGTACTTGAGTGATATAAAGAATCGTGTCTCTATTTGTTCTCCTCTTGCGAGTTGAATTATATATTGAGCTTTGAACATCTTAGAGTGGATGGTAGTGGCTCAGTGCTACGGTCTGTCTGCTTGTTGTAAATTGTAACTTGTGATTGTGATTGTGGTTTGATGTGTGTAGCTTGTTGTCTGTCACTCACCATCTGTTGTGTGTGTGTGTGTGTGTGTGTGTGTGTGTGTGTGTGTGTGTGTGTGTGTGTGTGTGTGTGTGTGTGTGGTGTGGGGTAGGACAAGATGAGGCTGTTAGATCGTTAATTTGAACATATGTCAATGATAGAAAAGTGAATATGTAATGATAACTTCTTCTTCTTCTTCTTCCTTCTTCTTCTTATTATTATTATTATTATTATTATTATTATTATTATTGTTATTGTTATTATTGTTTTTTATTATTATTTCAAGCCAGGGAAGGTCTGTAAGGATGAAAAGAGAGGAAAATATGTCTGTTTATTGCCGTTTTATGAAAAGATTTACGGTTTGCATATGAAGAGAATTTTAATAGATAGAATTTTTATTTTTATTTTAGTTCTTTTCGGCATTGGTTGTGAAGATTCGTTAAAATGTATAATAATTCTTTTGTTAACATAAGCCGGAAGTATATAAAAGGATATCATGATTCAGGAAAATGATAACAAAAAAATCATTTATTGAGAGAGAGAGAGAGAGAGAGAGAGAGAGAGAGAGAGAGAGAGAGAGAGAGAGAGAGAGAGAGAGAGAGAGAGAGAGAGAGAGAGAGAGACGCACACACAAACACACACACACACACACACACACACACACACACACACACACACACACACACACACACACACACACACACTGACACACACACACACACACAAATATAAAAATAGACCTGAATACATTCGATAACATAAACAAACATTAATGTCCAACAAGCATCGATAAATGTCATGTTTGTGAGGAAGCAACACTTCTCGGGTATTGTCTTAGTGGGCATACAAGGAGAGAAAGAAGAAAAAGAAAAAGAGAAAGAGAGAGAAAGAGAGAAAGAGAGATAGAAGAAGGCGCCTCAGTGATCAGGTATTCAGCAACCTTTCGCCACCCACCTGTCCGTTCCATGCTGCGGACGAACGGATGAATGGGCTGACGGATGGATAGATGGATGGATGGACGGATAGATGGATGGATGGGTGGATGAATGGACGGACAGATGGATGGACGGACTGGTGAATGGACGGACTGACGGACTGATGAACGGGCGGATGGACGGACGGACTAATGGATGGATGAATGGACGGATAAAATTATAAAAAGAGGAATAAATAAAAAATAAAAAAAACAGACGAAGAAAATCATATAGTAAGAACATGATAAAAAAATAAGTGTATATACATAAAATAAAATATGAAACGGAAACCAAAACATTGAAAAAAAGTGGAGGGGGAAAAAAATAGACAAGGAAAAAAAAAAAGAATGAAAAATTTGTAATGAATAGCTATACATGAAAACAAATAGAAAATAAATGGAAATAAGAAGACACTAAAAACATACTAATGACATATTAAAACAGGAAACAGGAAACAGAGAGAGATATAAAAATGACAATATATCGGAAAAGGAAACAGATATACATAGACGGAAAAAAACAAAAACAGGTATAATACAAACAGATACAAGTTAAATATGATGACATAATTGACAGTAGGAATGAAAGAGAGAGAGAGAAGAAAAAAAAAGAGAGAGAGAGAAAAAAGAGAGAGAATGAGATGTGTTAAATGGAAGAGAATCGTGAGAGCAGTAAGCAGAGAGAGAGAGAGAGAGAGAGAGAGAGAGAGAGAGAGAGAGAGAGAGAGAGAGAGAGAGAGAGAGAGAGAGAGGTGGTCTTAAGGTCGCGTATCGTAAAGGAGACAATGAGCAAAACTTTCACTTGAACAGGTCATGCGTACTGCCCCCTACCCCCCCTTACCCCCCCTACCCCCCAACCCCCTAACCCCTACCCCCCTAGCCCCTCTACCCCCTACCCCCCCCTAAACCCCCTAACCTCCTTCCTTCATCTTTGCATCTCGTATGTTTCATATGTGTGTGCGTGTGTCTGTTTTATTTTTATTTTTTTTTTATCTCTCTCTCCTCTTTATTTATTTTGTCTTGTGTTTTATTTCTTTTTTCATTTTCTTTAATGTTCTTTATATGGCGTGTTAATTTATATGTACGTGTGTGTGTGTGTGTGTGTGTGTGTATGTTTTTTTTAGTTTGTTTGTATGTTTTATTTGTTTATCTCTCTCTCTCTCTCTCTTTCTCTCTTTTTCTCTTTTTCTCTTTCTCTCTTTCTCTCTCACCTCCTCTTCTACCGTCTTTTGTTCCTCCTTTCCCTCCATATTCTTATCTACTTCATCACCTCATCCACTCACCTCCTGTCTCCTCCTCCTTCTCATTTAATTTCCTCACCTCTCCTTTCTCCTTCTGTATCACACCTTCCATCCCCTTCCACCTTCTATTTCCACCTTTTTTTTCTTTCTCTCATTTGCTATTTATTATATTACATTTACTGTTTCCTGTTGCTTCTTCCCCTTCCTTTTCTTCTCTTCGCTGTTCTCTGTGTTCATTATTATCCTTACATGTTCTTCGTTATTGTTTTTTTTTTTTTTCTTTCTTTCTGTTTATATTCCTTCGTGTTCCTATTTTTATTTCACTTTCTCGCTTTATATGTTATCATTATTCTTTCTTATTTTCCTTCTTTATTCATTTATTTCTCACTACTACTACTACTACTACTACTACTACTACTACTACTACTACTACTACTACTACTACTACATACTCCCTTACATCCTCCTCCATATCCACCTCTTTCTCCTCCTCCTCCTCCTCCTTCTCCTCCTCCTCCTCCTCCTCCTCCTCCTCCTCCTCCTCCTCCTCCTCCTCCTCCTCCTCCTCCTCCTCCTCCAGCTCATGTGGGGAACGAACCACCTAATGAGTCTCTTCAGTCACCTTAAGTAGCTTCACCTGAGCCTCACCTGGGACGCCGACCAATCCCAGGCCAGCGTGCGGATTTCACCTGGACCCTGTTAATTTCATGCACAGAGGCTGGGTGTGGGCGTGGGCGTGGTGGTGGTGGTGGTGATGGTGGTGGTAGTGATGGTGGTGGTTGAGACTAAGGGAAGGTCGTGTAGGAGTGGGGAAAGGTGTGTGTGTGAATGTGTGTGTGTATGTGTGCGTGGGCGTGTGTGTGTCTGTGTGTGTATGTGGGTGGGTACAGGTGGAATGCGTGGCTGGTGTGTGGGTGGTGATGTGGTAGGATGTGGTATTGTGGTGTGGCTGGGGTGAGATGAAATGACCATCTGGTGTGCTGGAGTGTGGTGGGGTGTGGTGGGGTGTGGTGGGGTGTGGTGGGGTGCTGCAAGGGCCAATGTATCTCAAGGTGGGGTGTGGCCAGCTGGGTGTAGCGGGTGTACGTGAGGTGGAAGTGGGTCGAGGGTGTTAGTGGGTGTTACCTGCCCGGCGGGGTGCTGGGCGGGGGTGTGGGTGGGGTTGGGGTGAGGGTTGGGGTTGGGGTGGAGGGGTTTAGGGTCGTCGGGTGTGTCGCGAGGCCAGTGTCCTGCTTGACCGTTTGAAAGAGGGAGGGTGTGGTGTGGTGGGGTGTGGTGGGGGTGTGGTGGTGTGGTAGAGGGTGGTAGGGGGGGCGGGGGAGTCTTTGTGTGCACTTGAGAAAAATATGTAAAATAGAAACGAAGGTATTGCTATTTTCTTTCCTTCTTTTCTTTATTTTTATCTCGCAAGAAAATGACTAGTTGGTAATATTTTTTTTATTTTTTATTTATTTATTTATTTTTATTCAGAGGTAGTGTTTGCATGATAGACTAAGAGAAAAATGTTATATTGGAAAAAGTATGTGAATTATATGATATACTACTACTCTCTCTCTCTCTCTCTCTCTCTCTCTCTCTCTCTCTCTCTCTCTCTCTCTCTCTCTCTCTCTCTCTCTCTCTCTCTCTCTCATTTCGCCACACTTTCATGCCATGTGTCATCTTAATGCTTACCATCACTCTGCTTGTTTGTTGAATTGTTTGTTTACTGAAGTGGTGATGCCCAACACAAACAAACAGTGTTGCAAGGAAGGGAGGAGACAGGTGGTTGGTGGCACTTGTAACAGTACATCAATAGTAACACACACACACACACACACACACACACACACACACACACACACACACACACACACACACACACACACACACACACAACACACACATTGATACACACATACACGCCACATGTTCTTTTTTGTTTATGTGTTAATTTATACATAAGGGAAGCCACGTGTAGTGCATATATTGTGGTGGAGGTGTGTTTGTGGTGTGTGTGTGTGTGTGTGTGTGTGTGTGTGTGTGTGTGTGTGTGTGTGTGTGTGTGTGTGTGTGTGTGTGTGTTTGGTGGTGTGTGTATGTGTGTTTGGTGTGTGTGTGTGTGTGTGGTGGTGTGTGTATGTGTGTGTGTGTGTGTGTGTGTGTGTGTGTGTGTGTGTGTGTGTGTGTGTGTGTGTGTGTGTATGTGTGTGTGTGTGTGTGTTGTCCAGGTGAGAAAGGTGAGAACGCCACCTGACTACGAAATTTAAAGAATATCTGACCTAACTTTCATCTTTTTGTCGCTACACTCACTAATAATAATGATGATGATGATGATGATAGTAAAAGCAAGATAAAGAAGAAGAAGAACCAGAAAGTAGATAAAGGAGGATGACAAGGAGGAGGAAGAGGAGGAAGATGAAGGAAAAGAAGAGATAGAAAGGTGACAAAAGAATAGTGGTAATAATAGTAATTATCTGCACCTACTTAGGACTTGCTTTCTGTCTTGCATCTTAACACAACCTTCCTAACTGTGACACATTTTAAGGTCTTTGTCGCCTGTCTAGCGTCTTACTTGGAAACACTTGATGCCCTGAACCAGTATTTTTCTAAACATGTGTATTATTTTTTTGTGTGTATGAAGAAAAAATAATAAGATCATCAGATAAGATTTCATTAGATAAATAATTTTGCTTCTATTTCTATATGTTGTATTTTTCTAAACATGTATATTATTATTTGTGTGTGTGTGTGTGTGTGTGTGTGTGTGTGTGTGTGTGTGTGTGTGTGTGTGTGTGTGTGTGTGTGTGTGTGTGTGTGTGTGTGTGAAAAAAGATATGATTCAATTCGATAAGATTCGATTAGATCAATAATTTTGCTTTTATTAGTATATTGTATTATTTTTTTCAATGGATTTCGTTTATTTCTATATTCTTGTGATTGTAATGTAAAGATTGTTTTGATGGTATTTGGCCCTTGTTTTCTTTACTTGTTTTCTTTTAATTTTGTTTTATTTAGACAGAATATATAGTTTGTTCCGTCCATGATAGAATGAGACAGACTTAGGTGATGCTAGACAGGTAGATGCAGGTGGAGAAAAGACAGAAAAAGAAGAGCAGGTGTTTGAAAAGGGAAGAGAGAGAGAGAGAGAGAGAGAGAGAGAGAGAGAGAGAGAGAGAGAGAGAGAGAGAGAGAGAAAAAAAAAACCCTGAAAGATCCAAGAACCTGATTAAACCTTCACTCTTTCACATACTAAAGAAAAACAAAAGTATGAGAGGGAAAATAAAGTAGTAGAAATCATGAATATCAACTCAAAATTCAGCTGATTCTTACTATTTTCACGTTTCCTTCCCAGACCTCGATCCGTTTTCTTTTCCTTCTGTTATCTTTCACTTTTCTTTCTTTCCTTCCTTTACTTTTTACCTTTGACTAACACGTTTTTTGTTACCTATTCATCCTATGTAATTCTATGTAATTTCTCCTTTCCTCTATATTTCTTTCTACTTTTTTTTTATCTTTCTCTTTCCTCTCTCTATCCATCCTTCCTTCCATCCATACCCTTTCCTACGTCCTTCCTTTCTCTTCCTTCTCTCTAGACTTCCTTCCTTCCCTATCTTCTCCTTCCATTTCTCTTCTCTCTCCATCCATTCTTCCTTTCCCTTCTTTCTGTCCATCCATTCTTCCTTCCCTCCATAACCCTTCCTACCTTCTCCTCCTTCCCTCCCTTCCTTCCCTCCTTCCCTCATTTATAAGACTGTCTTGACCCTAAACTCGGTCAAGGGAGAGGCAGATAGACAGACAGACAGACAGACACAGAGACAGACAGACAGGGTGGTCGGCACACATTTACCCAAAACAATATATTTTTTTGTTCTCCCATCACCGTCATAATTTTTTTTCCCTTTTCTAGAATTAAACGCAATCATAATTATTTGCCCTTTTTTTCTATATATATATATTATCCCTTCATTGTTTTATTTCCTGTGGCTTTGATTTATTATGTGTTTTTATTTTTTATATATATATTTTATTTTTTTTCTTCTTATATTCTTGTCTGTGATGAGGTGGGTGGCAGGAGAGACCCCTCCCTCCTCCCCCTCATACCCCCTCCCCTTACCCCCAACCCCCAATCCCCTCCTCCCCCCCATCCCCGAGCCGCAGGT
>JAXIVD010006528.1:12500-23616 GCA_036785275.1 Cancer borealis | reverse complement strand
TCAAGGCTATGTGTTCGAAGTGGCGACCATGAGAGGAAGTTGTCTTTACTGGGATGCCAACGAGGGTTGTTTGTGGAGCCCAGTGTTGGTGCTCCCTATGACCCCTTCATTACTTCATCCCTAAACCCCTTCATCCATACCTCCCTTCTTCCCTTCTTCCTATCTATACCTCCCTCCTTCCAGCCCTTCATCTCTCTTCTTCATCCCCTCTTCTCTTCTTCCTATCTATACCTCCCTCCTTCCAGACCTTCATCCCTCTTCTTCTTCCCTTCTTCCCTTTCTTTTCATCCCTTCATCCCTCTTCTTCCATTCTATACCATCCCTTCGTCCTTACATTCCTCTTTTTCTCCCTCCTTCCATCCCTTCTTCCTTCCCTTTCGTCCCTCATCCATTCTTCTTCCCCCCTTCATCCCTTCTTCCTTCCTTTTTGTCCCTCATCCATTCTCCCTTCATTTCTTCATTCCTCTTCTTCCCTTCTTCCTTTTTGTACTTACCTCCCTCCTTCCATCTCTTTATTCCTTCATCTCACTTCTTCCCTTCATCCTTTCTTTTCCTCCCTCCTTCCCTTCCCTTCCCAGTGTTCATCCCCTCTTCTTCCTTCCTCCTATCTTTCTTTCCAGCTTTCATCATTCTTTCTTCCTTCTTCTTCCTCCTTTCTTCCTTCCTTCATTCCTCAATCTTTATCACATGACCCACTCTTCCTTTCCTTGCCTCCTCCATATCTATCTGCTTATCTCTCTGCATCATTCTTCTGTTTTACACCTGCCCTCCTTTTGTTCCTCCTCCTCCTCCTCCTCCTCCTCCTCCTCCTCCTCCTCCTCCTCCTCCTCCTCCTCCTCCTCCTTCCTCCTCCTCCTCCTCCTCCTCCTCCTCCTCCTCCTCCTCCTCCTCCTCCTCCTCACCACTACCCACAGTACCTACCTGCCTCTCACTTTTTTTTTTTTTTCCTCTGTCCAAGCTTCCATGCCTCGCCTCAGTCCCTCACACACACCTTCCATCCTTGTGTAGGCCTCTCTCCCTCCCTCCCTTCTTACCTCCCTCCCTCCTCACTTCTTACCTCCCTCCCTCCCTCCCTTCTTACCTCCCTCCCTCCCTCCCTTCTTACCTCCCTCCCTCCCTCACTTCTTACCTCCCTCCCTCCCTCCCTCCCTCCCTCCCTCCCTCCCTCCCTCCCTCCCCTCCCTCCTTCCCTCCTTCCCTCTCTCCCTACTTTTCTATCTACCTACCTCAATCTCCTCCTTTACACCTCTCTCTCTCTCTCTCTCTTCTCTCTCTCTCTCTCTCTCTCTCTCTCTCTCTCTCTCTCTCTCTCTCTCTCTCTCTCTCTCTCTCTCTCTCTCTCTCTCTCTCTCTCTCTCTCTCTCTCTCTTTGTTCCTTCCTTCTATCGTGTCCTTCTCTCCTTCCCTTGTTTCCTTTCTCCTTCCCTCCCTTCCTTCCTCCACTCTGGTGTAAACACAATGGAGAGAGAGAGAGAGAGAGAGAGAGAGAGAGAGAGAGAGAGAGAGAGAGAGAGAGAGAGAGAGAGAGAGTTAATACCGGATGGAGAGAACTGGCAACCTTGACGAGATATTATTATTTTTTTTTTTATTATTATTATTTTTACTATTATTGTCATTCATTGTATTTTTTTTCCCTTGCCTGTTTTTTTTTTTATTATAATACGTTGAAAGCTTGTTAAGAGCGATGTAATTATGTGAACCTGATGTTTAATTAATGAGAAGGAGACTAATGAAAAGACGAAACAAATAAATATAAATGTGTTTAAGTCGTATTATAGTAATAACGTTGATGTTGATATTTGTTTAGCTGGGTTTTTTTCATTATTTTTATTATATTTTTCTTGTAGTGGTAATTAAGGTGGTGGCTGTAGTAGTAGTAGTAGTAGTAGTAGTAGCAGTAGTAGTAGTAGTAGTAGTAGTAGTAGTAGTAGTAGTAGTAGTAGTAGTAGTAGTAATAGTAGAAGTAGTAGTATAGTAGTGTGCGTGGTGCTTACATTGGGTTATGGAGAGGAGAGAGAGAGAGAGAGAGAGAGAGAGAGAGAGAGAGAGAGAGAGAGAGAGAGAGAGAGAGAGAGAGAGATAACTGGGATGTCGATGTGAAGGATTTTTGTACAACCTTGACTCGCGAGGTCGCTGCTTGTACAGTGATGATAATGATGGTGGTAATAAAATAGTGATGTTTTTACTAATGCTGATACTACTACTACTACTACTACTACTACTACTATTACTACTACTATCACTACTACTATCACTACTACTACTACTACTACTACACTACTAGCTACTGACTGCTACTACTACTACTACTACTACTACTACTGCTACTTCGACTTTTATGTTCTTCCTCTTTTTTTATCTACTGCTTTTTTTTCTCTTCTTTATCTTCTTCCTCTTCTTCTTCTTCTTCTTCTTCTTCTTCTTCTTCTTCTTCTTCTTCTTCTTCTTTCTTCTTCTCTTTCTTCTTCTTCTTCTTCTTCTTCTCTTCTTCTTCTTCTTCTTCTTCTTCTACTACTACTACTACTACTATTACTACTACTACTACTACTACTACTACTACTACTACTACTCCTACTACCAAATAATACTGATAATAATAATCTACATCTATATTTCTTTGTCCACCACATGCAAAGGAAGATCCAAACGAGAGCAATATAACATAAGAAAACAAATGAACATCATACAACCAACTCGAGCTTCATCTGTTTCTTGTTCGTGTCGCGGAAATAAAAGTTCTCGATGGGGGGAGGGGGGCGGGGGGGTCCTGCTTTTCGTCCTTGAACCATGTACGTAACTCGCCTTTTACGACGTGTACACACAAAAAAAAAGAAGTGTGACGCATGGCTGAAAAAGAAGAAGAAAGTGCCTGTTTTGAATATGTTAAGTTAGGTTAGGTTAAGTAGGTAGGTAGGTTAAGTTAGGTTAGGTTAAGTTAGGTTAGGCTTGGTTTGGTTTGGTTTGGTTTGGTTTGGTTTGGTTTGGTTTGGTTTGGTTAGGTTAGGTTAGGTTTATACAGTGAACTGAGACATACTCTTATACTTAGAGAGTTAAGTATCAATTCCTAAGTACGGTCATAGGTAAACTTATAGTTATGTGCTTTAAAAGGAGAACTGTAAGTGTTAGGTGCACAAGAGCTGCCTTATGTTGGTCAAGTAGCCTCTTGCACCCTCCTTGTTTTCGTATATTCTTATATTGACGAACGCCTCTTTGGGCCTCTGCAATGGGGGGGGGGGGGCGTTGTCTTGTTTTGAGGAGGGGGGGAGGTAGCCCTTCCCACACATTTGTTATGAGGGACTAGAAGATGAGAACGCAGATGGTGGTGGTGGGATAGTGATGGGGGATGGTGGTAGTGGTGGTGGTGGTGGGAGATTGTGGTGGTGGTGGTGGAGGGATGGTGGTGATGTTGGTAATGGTGGTGATGATGATGGTGTCAAGAAAACGCGCAGTGAAGGGGAGAACCTTGTCAAGAGAACGTAAAGTGAGAGGGAGACTGCAAGAGAACGTAAAGTGAGAGGAAGGGGACTGTAAGAGAACGTAAAGTGAGATTGGGACTGCAAAAGAACGTAAAGTTAGAAGAAGGGGACTGCAAGAGAACGTAAAGTGAGAGGGAGGGGACTGCAAGAGAACGTAAAGTGAGAGGGAGGGGACTGCAAGAGAACGTAAAGTGAGAGGGAGGGGGACTGCAAGAGAACGTAAAGTGAGAGGGAGGGGACTGCAAGAGAACGTAAAGTGAGAGGGAGGGGGACTGCAAGAGAAAGAAGAGTGAGAGTAATTGGTGTAATAATTTAAAAAAGAAAATTGTCTTAGGTTAACACACACACACACACACACACACACACACGATTGGTTGGTAGGCATGGTGTGTGTGTGTGTGTGTGTGTGTGTTTGGTAGGCGGAGAGGCGTGTGACCTACATTTCAGGTTGCTCTCCGGATGTGTTCTTATTCCTATTCTCTTAGATCGAGATGGAAAACGGAAGGCAGCGATAGCGAGGCTCCATCACTAAACAAAAGAAATAGTGAGATAGGGAAGTAAAAAAAAAAAAAAAATAGAAGGAAAAAAAAGATAGCAGCTCAGCCTTTCAATTCCGGGAGAAAAATTCGGCAGAGAACAGTTTACAATCTTTGATAATTTTTTGTTACCTACTCCCTTTTTTTTTTTTTTTTTTTTTGACAGGGGAGTAAGAGGCCTAAGTTGAATAAATCATCATACAATTGTACACATATAAAAGAACAAGTGGTTGGCTGTTACTCGTTATCAAAGATGGAAGAGACAACTCGTTCCTTCCCTCTTCCTCTCTCTCCCTCCCCCTTACGACCTTGACAAGAGGAAGACAAGGAGGAGGAGGAGGAGGAGCTGGTAGAATTCAGGTGCTGTCCCTCCTCCTCCTCCTCCTCCTCCTCCTCCTCCTCCTCCCCCTCCTCCTCCTCCTCCTCCCCCTCCTCCTCCTCCTCCTCCTCCTTCTGTACATATCTACGTAGGAATTACTATTTGTATGATACGATACTACGCTTGCGTCTAACTTTCTAATGCATTGTGTACAGGACAGTCATAATGGAGACGAGATTATTGCTCCTTCATGAATGTGTGTGTGTGTGTGTGTGTGTGTGTGTGTGTGTGTGTGTGTGTGTGTGTGTGTGTGTGTGTGTGTCCCCTGGCATTTAGAGAGGCCAGGAGGATGTGGAGATGATAGATGGTGGTGATAGCTGGCAATACTAATGGTGGTGGTGACGATGATGATGATGATGATGAGGGTGGTGATATAGTGAAGGAGTTATGGTGATGGTATTGTGATGGTGGTGATAGCTAGCAATACTAATGGTGATGATGATGATGATGATGGTATAGTGAAGGAGTTATGGTGATGGTGATGATGATGGTGGTGATGGTGATGGGGAGGGAGGAGATGGAGGGTGATGAATAAACATGCTTTCTCATCAAATGTTAGTAAGTTAATGTGTATGCAGTGCTTGTGTGTGTGTGTGTGTGTGTGTGTGTGTGTGTGTGTGTGTGTGTGTGTGTGTGTGTGTGTGTGTGTGTGTGTGTGTGTGTGTGATCGTGTTCCTACTACTACAAATACAGAAAGAAAGGAAGATAAGGAAGGAAGGATGAAAGAAAGAAAAAAAGAAGGGCTGCTGATGCTCTATTTTTTTTTTTTTTTTTACTCCTCGCTTCCTTCACGTTCCTCAATATCCTCTTCCTCTTCCTCTTCCTCTTGGCCCAACTCAAACACCTCTTCCTCCGTCTCATCCTTCTCTTTCCGGTACAGCGTTCAAGTACTGCTTCTCGTCTTCTGCCGCGTAGCTGGTGGTGGGGTGAGGTGAGCAATTTGAGGCGTCTGATGGGGGGAAGGGAGCGCGGGTGTGTCCTGAAGGTGCCTGGGAGGTCCTCAATGTGCGCAGTTGTGGCGGCGACGCAGAGAAAACAGTGCAGTGGATACTTAATTAAACACTTGTACATTTGATTGTTACTCGTTATTATTATTATTATTATTATTATTATTATTATTATTATTATTAGTAGTAGTAGTAGTAGTAGTAGTAGTAGTAGTAGTAATAGTAATAGTAGTGGTAGTATTGCGAATAGAGAAAATATATAAAAAAAAAAACGTGTGTGTGTGTGTGTGTGTGTGTGTGTGTGTGTGTGTGTGTGTGTGTGTGTGTGTGTGTGTGTGTGTGTGTGTAATGTGTAGTAAGTGGAGCTGATAATTTTTTTTTCAGTAAGAAGCAGAAAATGACGGAAGAGCAATGGAAGTGAACGTGTTTTGAGAGAATGGGAAAGGAAAGGAAAGGGAGTGAGGATTAGTGAAGAGAAGGGGTGAATTCTTTTATTATTTAGGGGTGGAGTGTGGGTAGGGGGATGGAAGTATTACGAAAGGAGATGTGGCATAGGACATGTTGAAGGGCGATGTATTTTTTTTTGAAGGAAGAAGGGACGGGAAGAGGAAGGGACAAGGGGAGGAAGGACAGTGATCAGTTACCATTATAAACGTTGTGATTATGATTTATTTTTTCATTTATTTTTGTTCTTTTTTTTATTTCTGGTTTTTTGTTATCATCGTGACGTTTAGTGAGTGATAAACACAGCAATGATACGACATAGTTGTGGCCGCTGCTGACTTCCTTGCTTTCACACCCATTCACCTCCTTACCATCACCACCACCATCATCACCACCACCACATTCACCAATAACAACAACAACAGCACAGCACTACATCCCATCACCCTAATGGTGCAAACATTGTTGATCTGTGTTTGCACGGATATGCATTCTTGTGTTTATTTACAGAGGAGGACAGTGTGTGTGTGGGTGGGTGTGGGTTGGGGAGAGTGGGTTAGATGGGTGGGTGTTCAGCGAGGTCCTGTAGGTACGTGACTGTGAAGGCACGCGTGTGTGTGTATGTGTGTGTGTACACGTGTGTGTGAGTTTTCCTTCATCAGACCTTGCCAACAAGTGAGTCAGGGCCGAGGAAGGGAGCGCACACACACACACACACACACACACACACACACACACACACACACACACACACACACACACACACACACACACACACACACACACACACACACACACACACACACACACACACACACACACACACACACACACACACACTATTCTATTCTATTCTATTCTATTCTATTCTATTCTATTCTATTCCCCTTCCCACACACACACACCTCAGAATTTTCGTCTAGTAATAAATTAATTTGCTTGGTCCGCTAAAGGTAGTGTAGAGATTTGAAAGACATGTAAATAAAACAAATATTATCAGTTAGTGTCACCAATACGCCAGATTATTGAATTTGCAACACTATGGTGAAACATCTCTTGTTTGTCTAGAAGTGTGACGTCACACCATCCTACTGAAACCACAGAGAATCATGACTATCGATCTCATTTAGTGTTGGTGTAGGGAAGGCATCAAGCATGTAACCTTTCACCATTCACAGTACTGCTTCACCTTCACCATGCTCGAAAAAGTGTGGTATAGTCACCTCTTCACTACACACCCTGACACACCATACAGCTACTCCTTGTGGGACTCGTTATGTCCATCTGATGCAACTTTAGGACTTTATGTAAAACTAAATTAATATATATTTTTTTATTAACGAAACCCTCGGAAGTGGAAATGTGCTTCGTGTATCAACAATTAAATCCTGTTAAAAAATCAGCAAGAAATTACCAGAAAACTGTATCTGTTGTTGAAAGTCATTGGGTTCAAGACGCTCCACATTCTGAATCTTGAACGGATGGCACTCCTTATAATGCTTCTTAAAATGTCTCACCAGCTCACAGCTCTACTTAGCATATATTTGCAGATTTTTTAGTAATACACAAAATGCCTTGCCGTACAGCTTCAGTTTTTTTTTTTTCCCGGCTCGTGATGTTCTTGATCTGCGTGTATGATGTATGTGCTGTACGCTGCCCCATTGTTTTGAAATTGCGTCACACGAAGACGGATGCCACGTTCTGAGGGGGAATTCCAAACATTGTTAACACGGCACTAAGTTCCCTGACCTGAAATAGTGGAGCAGTTGTTTCGAAAGTAAAGTTCAACAATTTGTAAACGCTGCTCAATTGTCCATCTTTCTATCCTCGTCCTCTGTTGTTTGGGTAAATCTGAAAACAGCCTGTAATCGTGAAACTTTTACACATTCTACTTTACGGTGTAGTTATATGTTTTTGGTTGAAATAAAATCACTACTTTTGTATTTATTGTTGTATTCATCATTTGAATAATTCGTTAATTCATGTATATATTGATCCATTGGGTTAATTTGCTTACTATTTACAGTTTAACCTTAGCTCTCAGGTATATATATTTTGAATCCACAACTTTGTTTTCAGTTTATCGTGTAAAGACCTGCAGCATATTTAATCAATACAGAATTATGGCAAAATTCTATCTATACTTTCATATCCATGTTCCTTACTTGAAAGGAAGGTTACTTGCCGTTGTTTTCAAACTGTTGTGGTCAATCAGTTACCTGAATTATTATTAGTATTATTGTTGTTATTATTATTTATATTATTATTATATTATTATTATTATTATTATTATTATTATTATTATTATTATTATTATTATCATTATTAGTATAATTAGTATTGCTTTAACAACAGCAGTAAACAGCAGCAACTACGACTACTACTACTACTATTACTAACACACACACACACACACACACACACACACACACACACACACACACACACACACACACACACACACACACACACACACACACACACACACACACAAGTGCAATTACCATACATATGTGTGTGTGTGTGTGTGTGTGTGTGTGTGTGTGTGTGTGTGTGTGTGTGTGTGCAGCATACAGGAGCACTTAATTCAACATGAACACATAATATTAGGTCATTAGCAGGCCGGGATCATTTAATGAGTGGCATAATAAAACATTAAGCCGTTGCATCAAACTCACTGTGTTGTTAATAGATTTCTGATAACAGATTAATAATTGTGACCGAATGATATTAACTATTCCCCTACTATTTTGAAGCACCCACTATCAATTATTAGTTAAGGGAAGGGAATGGTGAGGGAAGAGAGATGTGAGAGGAAGGCGTGAGGAAGATTATAAAAAGAGTGAGGGAAGGCAAGCAGAGAGTGAGTGGACTGATGAGGCACAAGGAGTAGGAGAGAGTGAGGGGGGAAAATAAAAGTGGTGAAGCAAAGGAGGGAGGGGGTTAAGAGGCAGGGGGAGGGAGAGTGACAGGAATAAAGTGAGTGAGAGTGGAGGGAGTGGAAGGGAAGAGGAGGGGAAGGCAGTGTACCGGACATTAGGTGATGGGGGGCACACCTTAGCGACAGTATGCTGTTTTGAGCACGTGACTATAGGAGGAGGGAGGGGCAGGGAGCGATGAGGGAGAGGGAGGAGGAAGAGAAGTGAGTGGGTAGGAAGGGGGGAAGGCAGACCTGTGGAAGCACGTGAGCGAAGGAAGGAAGGAAGGAGCGAAGGAGTGAGTGTTACTATTTCCTTATGATGTAACGTTATGACATTTCCCAGCCAAGGGTCACGATTGCAGCACTCGATGTGTGTGTTGTGGTCTGCATTACTAATGAGAGAGAGAGAGAGAGAGAGAGAGAGAGAGAGAGAGAGAGAGAGAGAGAGAGAGAGAGAGAGAAGAGAGAGAGAGAGAGAGAGAGAGAGAGAGAGAGAGAGAGAGAGAGAGAGAGAGGAGAGAGAGAGAGAGAGAGAGAGAGAGGAGAGAGAGAGAGAGAGAGAGAGAAAGAGAGAGAGAGAGAGAGAGAGAGAGAGAGAGAGAGAGAGAGAGAGGGGAGGGGAGGGAGGGAGGGAGGGAGGGAGAGGAGGAGAGAGAGAGAGAGAGAGAGAGAGAGAGAGAGAGAGAGAGAGAGAGAGAGAGAGAGAGAAGAGAGAGAGAAGTAATTGTAGATTAAGGACATCGCTATTAAAGTTTTTTTTATCGTGTAAGTGAGCTTTTTAGAACGATGTGTCTATCAAGGTCATTATCGACTCGCCTTCCGTCCCGTCCCTTCTTGCCTAATGCTTTTTCCGCCGACCTTCTGTGAAACTCAATGAACGTTTGTGAACGTCTCACTCCTCTGTTCTGTTTGAGTAATTGAAGTAATAACCACCCTCTTTGTCTGTTATCTAATCAGGTACGATGATACGGAATATGATAAGACTATATAGGACTTGTTGAACCATGACAGTTCGTGTTGGTTTATGTATATTTGTAAATCTTTAAACGGAAGAAAGGTGATTAGGGAAAATAGTTTGAATGATGTTGCAGAATGTTGCATCACCAGGAATGCCTTCACTGCGTTGAGGTGTGTGTTAAGGTAGCAAGATTAGGTGCTTTAAACTTACTAGAAAAAAAATTATATACTTCTGTTCACTGTAATTTGAGAATATAATGATAAAAAAAAGAACAAGGTTGGAACTATTTTCAGTTTCAAGATAAAACTTGCCACATATTCCCAAATACTTTAATAGAGACATTATAGTCCGTGTTTTCCTATTAATTAAAAATATTGTCATTATCAGAGTGAATTAATATTGTGAGTGCGGCTTAGAAACCATTTGTCTATAAATATCAGCTGTGGAGTTACCAAGGCGTGTGGGAGGTGATGATAGCAGTGATAGTGGCAGGGTAACAACTGTGCATGTGGGACACCAGATACTGCCAGCCAGCCAGCCAACACGTCCTCCCTCACTACCTCTCCCTCTCCCTCTCCCCTCTCCCTCTCTCCCTCCACTACACCACTGTCGCAGGATTTAATTTTGTTTGTTAGCGTGGTGTTGTTTCAACGATTGTCCGTCCTGTGTTTCTGCATTTACCAAAAAGACATAAAATTTGGACTGTCTGTTGTTGTCTCACTCACATCATTAGCTTGCCACATAGCCTAGATACCCTTGCCTTCATTGCATGTGGAGCATTGCATTGTGATTATTGCCTTAGATGGGTTGATGTTTAGTGTGTGTGTGTGTGTGTGTGTGTGTGTGTGTGTGTGTTGTGTGTGTGTGTGTGTGTCATCATCACCTGTTTTCTCAAGGTGTCCAGAGCTCGAAAATAACATGACGGCACTTTTTTTTTGTACAGGGTATATAGAAGGAAAGTCTCGCCAAACATTCTTTCTGAGGTTTAACTTCTTTCTACTGGGTGGGAAAAAAAACCTGCTGTCATGTTATTTTCACACACACACACACACACACACACACACACACACACACACACACACACACACACACACACACACACACACAGAGCAATATAAATAAGATTATAATTTTCCAGTTCGTTCCTATGAAATTTGTTGGATAATTACATGAAGATTAATCAACAAAACTTGACATCACATCGTCCATATTAACTTCATTTTCCATATAAATAGTACTAATGAGAAATAACACTTAAGAACATCACTTTTAAACTGTATTCCTCCACCCTCCTGAAAGTATATGTATCCTAGCTTCCTGTCCCCTTGTCTTTCGCTTCCCCCAATGTGTTCTCGTTCCATCCTTACGCCCGGCACCAACGTCTTCCTGTTATGTGGCGCAGTGGAGCCCTTACGCCTATTTACGCATCAACGCCTCCTCCTCCCCTTCCCCCTCT
>JAXIVD010006528.1:0-7500 GCA_036785275.1 Cancer borealis | reverse complement strand
ATAGCTTACGAAATCCAGTTTAATTTCCAAGGAATTTTAATGAAAGGATAACGTTACGGTATTGATGCCTTGTGAAATATCATCCTTTCAAAAATAGAAAAATCAGTGAATAGATGATGAATAGATAGATGAATAAATAAACAAATAAGTAAATAAATATATGAATAAGTAAATGACAAGCTGAATAGTGATGGACGTTAAAGTGAGTCTATTATTGACTGTTGAGATTCTTTGTGAAATGCTATGCAATCTTGGTAAAAAAGATATGTATATATATATATATATATATATATATATATATATATATATATATATATATATATATATATATATATATATATATATATATATATATATATATATATATATATATATATATATATATATATATATATATATATATATATATATATATAAATATATATATATATATATATATAATAGTACTAGTGATAATGATAGTGATAATAATAATCATCATAACAAAAATAATAATAATACTATATGCTTTAGAAAGGTAATGTGCCTAAGAAGTAAGAGCAGTGGAACGTGTAAGCGTGACTCTCTTAGCTCATCACACATAAGTAAACATTAATGATGCCATGTATTTCACAATTGAATCTAAAAACTAAAAAAAACAACTTCCTGAATACAATCAATTGAAAATCAGCTTTAATTCTTTAAGTAACCCATTTCAGTACTCAAAAAACTGCATTTAGATTGAAGCGATATATAAGCAACTTGTGGAACTAACTTTTTTTTTTTAATGAAAAAGCGATTAGACAGGCGGCGTTAGTAATCAGTAATCACACGGTTGACTAATTGAACAGGTGAAAGCTGGCAACTTCTTCGTTCATGGTGCTTGTGTTAGCTATGCAAATATCCGTTTCTTTGTAGAAGGAAAAGAAAGCTGTAAAAGCCATACATATATTTTTGTTATAATCAGTTTTACTTCAAAGTCTTAGTTATTCAAGTGCTATAAGACACCACTGCATTTGACTCCCAGCTTTTCAGCATATGATTCCTAATTCATGGTAATTACCGACGTAATCTTCAGGTTCATTGAGGGGGAAGAGGTATTTATAGTTTTGATCATCATTGCGATCACTAATGAAGGCACGCAGGATCCCTGTTTAAACGCGTCACCCTTAGTCACAGCCTGGCAGCTGGCCACACTGCGTCGTTATGGACAACTTCTTCAACAAGTGCCCTAGTTTTTAAGTTTTTCCTCAGGGGACCAAACCCTGCTTGGTGTAAGGATTATATCTGGCGGCACACACGTTTTTAGAAGTCTTCAATTTGAAGAACATAATGTTGATATTACAAGCAACAAAATCACATTATAAATTGATCGGTTTATGAGGAAGAAACCTTAGATGCATATATTTGCCATATAGTTTGCAACACCGCCCACCACCCACCACCTGCCGCTGGTCGTCCTGCCGCAAGGCCTGTGCTGTGATCCTACCGGTTTCCTGAATGAACAGTGTTACACCCAAACAGCGGTCTGCTTTATATTAAACTGAATGCTGCGTCTTTAAAGGAACAGCTGGTAGCATCTTAAATGTTTTTTTTTAGTGAGGTTGTTACTTGTGTACAATGTTATGGTAGTATTAGAGCTACGGTGTGAATTTGTGACACAATTGTCAATGTTTGCTGACCACCACTCACAGAGGAAAAAAGTTCTCCCCGTCGCACCTCAAAGTGCAAGTCATCACTAAGAAACTTTGATACCTTTGTTTATGATCCAAGTACCGTGAAAAAATACTAATGAAAAAAAAAAAAAAAAAAAAAAAAAAAAAAAAAAAAAAAAAAAAAAATATATATATATATATATATATATATATATATATATATATATATATATATATATCATGGCCTATTTGCTACTATTACGTTGTGTCAGGTCAGGTCAGCCACGGGATCACAGTCACAGGCTCATAGTGACGTCAGAGGTGAGAAACACGTCACCAATGGAAGACAATGCCCATAATAGGGTGTGACTGAGCCAACGCTGCCTCGTGGGCTGGCTTACCCACGTACAGGGATCTTAGGTCTGGCTCAAACCATTACGTATTCGTCTTATGGTACGCGAGGGGAGCTGAGGTAACCGTACATTCCTTTATAGTGCACTGATGGGAAGAGGTTTATGCGTGAAAGGAAAGCACTCAAATGGTACCAGCCTTGTTAGGTGTGTGTGTGGGGGGAGAGGGAGAGAACTACTAGTCCTTAATATTGCGAATGGTGTCAATATTATAATAGTAGGTAAAAGCAATACGTTATATAACAAGTATGAAAATTGCTCAAATTATTTTTTTTCTTTTACTCGATTGATTCGTGACCCAGGTTGCAGATACTATGAGCGAGAAAACTTCAAAACTTACTGAGAAAGCTGCATGAAAAGCAAATAATAATAATAATAATAATAATAATAATGCGGCAGAGAGAAGAAAAAAATACTGAAGTTTGATAAAAGATGAAGAGTAGGAGTAAAGACTGAACCACTGAAAGGGACGGTAATGTTTCAGTCAGTGCGTGGAGGCTGAGGATGAGTCATGTGGTGGGGGCAGGAACAGACTGAAGGTTCGCATGGGTTAAATTAATGCTGAATGTTGAAAAGAGAAGATTATGTTTAAACACGAAAATAGTAATGGTTGAGGAGATTATTAAGCTTATTCTATTCATTTATTTATTTTTTTATGTATGAGTGTGGCAGTGAAGCGCTGAGATTATAACCCAATGATGATGAATGATTGTCATCATCTTCTTAATGGTTGCAAGAGATGCTTAATTAGTGTCACTCAAACTTCCCTTCATCGTGGTAATAGTGCCTGGTATATATGTAACGGTAATAATTATTGACTGTCATTTAATTACAAGTCTTGGTTATATATTTTCAGCATTGTAACGTATAAATCATGGTTTTTTTTCCTTCAATTGTAACTTAGAAATCACAGTTAATTTGTTTAGCATTGTAACTTTGAAATCACGTTATTATAATCATAGATGAACCTTGGATATTGATTAATGTTATTCTTTATTTATCTATATGTAGTTACTTATTTACTTATCTATTCATTGATTTGTGTTTGTTTTTTAGTCATGTTTGTGTGTTCTCTTAGAAAACAAACAACACATGAAAGGAAAACAAACAAACAAGGAATTTCTATGTAGTACGATATGAAGTTTATTAAGGAATATCTGTTTCCCATCAACACTACAACAATACAAACTGCGCATTCTTTGTATGTTGTTGTGTTCATTTGGTTGTGGAAAAGGGAAAACATTGCAGTCAATAGTCCAATAAACTAACTGTGCGGCGCTAGTGAGGCGATGATACACCAACAAAATGTAAACAAAGAGGGTGTGTTCTCTCTCTCTCTCTCTCTCTCTTCTCTCTCTCTCTCTCTCTCTCTCTCTCTCTCTCTCTCTCTCTCTCTCTCTCTCTCTCATTTTGCGCAAAATCCAGAGCAGAGTGCGTTCCCCTTACAGCACACACCTGTAGCGAGTGTGTGTGTGTGTGTGTGTGTGTGTGTGTGTGTGTGTGTGTGTGTGTGTGTGTGTGTGTGTGGGTGTGGGCGGGGGGCGGGGGGCGGGGGTTGCTGCACCTGTAACCTACCACACGAATTCCGAGGCACGATGAGAGGTGGAACATTGATGTATGTTATGGTTACGTAAAGTTGTATAAAATTAATACATAACAGTATTATAAAAAAAACAATAATATAATGAAGAATATGATGAACGTTGATTAATATTATGATGATGTCAAGCTGTATAAAATTGGCCAAGTGCAACATTATATTAACAAAAAAATATGATAAGAAAAGGATGAATCGTACAGTATTGAATATTGATCTACTTTCATGTTTAGTATGATGAGGATGATAACATACTAATAACCGTCTATCTGTCTGTACTGTCACGTAATATAATGACGGTAGGAAAATATGTGGAATATTCAACAACACAAAAATATCGTTCTGCTAAATGTAACAAAAAAAAGTTTGAATACGTAGAATCCGATTTCATGTAACAAGACCGTGATTCAACACATAAATCTTCCTGTGTTGCTGTGCTTTTGTTTCCATCTGTGTGTGTGTGTGTGTGTGTGTGTGTGTGTGTGTGTGTGTATGTGTGTATGTGTGTGTGTGTGTGTGTGCGTGCGTGCGTGTGCGTGCTTGCTCTCACTCCTTTATATCCATACTGTCGGATTTCCTTGTCGGATAGATTTCATGGGTTTGGTTGGAAAACATTGGTGAGAATTTTTTGCGGGGTGAGAATTACTGAATGTATGTATGTATGTATGTATGTATGTATGTATGTAGGTGTGTAGGTATGTGTGGATGACAACGAGTGTGATGAGGAGGGTCAGAAACGGTGCTAAATACTATATCAAACTGCCTCGTGTGTGCTAATTAGGCTTTTGATAACCCCACACTGTTATATTCTTAATGAGAGAGAGAGAGAGAGAGAGAGAGAGAGAGAGAGAGAGAGAGAGAGAGAGAGAGAGAGAGAGAGAGAGAGAGAGAGAGAGAGAGGTGACAGTAATTGATCGTGCTTTCGATGGTCACGTTTCAAATAGTGTACACAGGACCTTGCTTTGAAATGGGGGAGGGTGAGGGGAGATAGGACCCCCTTTTTTCATTACTCTGTGTGTGTGTGCGTTGTGTGTGTGTGTGTGTGTGTGTGTGTGTGTGTGTGTGTGTGTGTGTGTGTGTGTGTGTGCGGGGGCAGGGACGCGTTTTTATTTATTTTAAAGAGAGAGAGAGAGAGAGAGAGAGAGAGAGAGAGAGAGAGAGAGAGAGAGAGAGAGAGAGAGAGAGAGAGAGAGAGAGAGAGAGAAAGCTGTATACAGTTTGAAAGTTCAGTGCCCTCCCTCCCTCCCTCTCTCTCTCTCTCTCCCTGCCTCCCAGTAGTTATAGCGAGTGACGAAGCTAGGATGGGGGTGATGGGGGAGGAGGGGAAGGAGTGCCTCGTGTAGATGATAGAAGGGAGGAAGGAGGTGGAAGGGGAGGTAGAAAGGCAGTGTCAGAATACTTAAGGGGACAAGGTAGTGTGTGTGTGTGTGTGTGTGTGTGTGTGTGTGTGTGTGTGTGTGTGTGTGTGTGTGTGTGTGTGTAGGAAGGTATAGACAATCAGGTGGAGATTTTGTTATTTGTTGAAATGTGAAGAGAGAATTGGCAACCTGACTAATAACTCTCTCTCTCTCTCTCTCTCTCTCTCTCTCTCTTCTCTCTCTCTCTCTCTCTCTCTCTCTCTCTCTCTCTCTTTAAAGATAAGATAAAAAGTGCGTCCGTGCGTGCATACACACACACACACACACACACACAACACACACACACACACACACACACACACACAACACACACACACACACACACACACACACACACAAACACTTTATAATATTTTCACAAACTTGTTCCTATTTTATAATCTTGTTTGGTAACTTCCTTTTCGCCTCAACTTTGCTGTATTTTCATATTTCAACAAACATTTCTTTTCTCTTTAAGTTAATACATAAATACATGATTAAATACTGAAGATAATCGTAAAAAAAATTATATATATCTAATAAACTTTCTTTACTAGGGATTAAAAAAAAAAAAAAACGCTGAAATATTGTGTTGTATATCAGTCTTCTTTCTTTCTTTCTTTCTTTTATTTTTATTTTTGTGTGTGATTGTATATTTTGGTTCATGTAAAAATGGGAAACTGCCTTTTATCTCAGGTTTCTACTCGAGTAAGTGATCCATAAAGCGACGCAAAGAAAAGAAAAGAAAGTATAAAAATAAAAGATAAGAAAGGTTTCACCATCCACCTCCCTCGCTAAGGTAGTCTACTCAGCACCATCCTCTCATAAGATAATAATAATGATAATAATAACAATAATAATAATGATAATGATAATAATAATGATAATAATGATAATGATAATAATATATACACCTTCAAGACACGTAAAACAAACTGATATAAATTTATTGACATGTAAACTAAAAAAAATATATATACATAAGAACCGAAAAATAGTGATTCCTAAATTTTATCAGGATTTATTAACGTTATTTTTTATTTTATTTTTCAACGATTTATTCATTTATTTACGATTATTTTTAGTGTCGGTAACTGGTAACTTTTGATTACTGTTTGTATACTTAACTGATGTATTTCTTTATGTATAATGTATTCAATATTGGTGTTAATGTGAAGAGTCTACCGTGTGTGTGTGTGTGTGTGTGTGTGTGTGTGTGTGTGTGTATGTGTGTGTGTGTGTGTGTGTGTGTGTGTGTGTGTGTGTGTGTGTGCTGCCTCGACGCTTAAATGAGAAGTAGGCGCTGGAGATAACAGTTAAGTACCATTATTATTTACTATCTTTTCCTCAGACCAAACCACATACCCTTGACTCTGCATGTGTGTGTGTGTGTGTGTGTGTGTGTGTGTGTGTGTGTGTGTGTGTGTGTGTGTGTGTGTGTGTTTATTTATCTCACTTCTCATTTTTTTCTCTCTCTTTCATCTACACTGTTATGAAGACCAACATACTACATACATATACACATACCTTTATAAATTCTATACTAAAACGACTCGTGCACTTAAGCCTCTCTACTTTATCCTCCGCTAGATGGCATTGCAATTATGGGCCTGAATATTGTATTGTATTATTTGACGGTAATGTATTAAAGCAAAATATGTAGCGTAATATTCAACAAAGGCACAACAAACAGCCTACTTTACATGTTTTATTAATTGAAATTGAATATTCGTATTGATTATGCTAAAGATGGGAGGGTCACGTGATCGTTCGTGTGTGTGTGTGTGTCTGTGTGTGTGTGTGTGTGTGTGTGTGTGTGTGTGTGTGTGTGTGTGTGTGTGTGTGTGTGTGTGTGTGTGTGTGTGTGTGTGTGTGAGGACTATTAGGTAGTTAATGAAGCATGGTGGAGCACTGAGAGAGAGAGAAAGAGAGAGAGAGAGAGAGAGAGAGAGAGAGAGAGAGAGAGAGAGAGAGAGAGAGAGAGAGAGAATGTGGTAATGGTGGTGGTGGTGATGGTTCTTGGTCTGTCACGGAGTTAAAAAAAAAAAAAGTGTGGAAATAAAGTAAAAAAAAAAGAGAAAAACAAAGTCATATGATCCCATTAACTTTAAGATGCTGAGGAGATAGATAAGATTAATTAGCGATAAAATACGTGCATCTCTAACACGTGTAGTAGGAAAGGAAACTGTAGCAACGCCACCACCACCACCACCACCACCACCACCACCACCACCACCACCACCACCACCAACAACAACAACAACAACAACAACAACAATAACAATAACAACAACACCAACAACGACAACAACAATAAAGTTACATTAACACACTTTTATTACCTATATTATCATCTATGTATATCTTCATAACTATTTCACGGGTCACATTTGTAGATGAGAGAGAGAAGAGAGAGAGAGAAAAAAAGAGAGAAAAAAAGAGAGAAAAATATACATATACAT
>JAXIVD010006527.1:0-22500 GCA_036785275.1 Cancer borealis | reverse complement strand
ATTTGTTACACACACTGTATTCACACTTACTCAGACTATTACATTTGTTACACTCACTGTATTCACATTTACTCAGACTGTTACGTTTGTTACACACACTGTATTCACACTTGCTCAGACTGTTACATTTGTTACACTCACTGTATTCACACTTACTCAGACTGTTACGTTTGTTACACACACTGTATTCACACTTACTCAGACTGTTACATTTGTTACACTCATTGTATTCACACTTGCTCAGACTGTTACATTTGTTACACACTGTATTCACATTTACTCAGACTGTTACGTTTGTTACACACACTGTATTCACACTTACTCAGACTATTACGTTTGTTACACTCACTGTATTCACACTTACTCAGACTATTACGTTTGTTACACTCACTGTATTCACATTGACTCAGACTGTTACATTTGTTACACACACTGTATTCACACTTACTCAGACTCTTATGTTTGTTACACTCACTGTATTCACATTGACTCAGACTGTTACATTTGTTACACACACTGTATTCACACTTACTCAGACTGTTACATTTGTTACACATACTGTATTCACACTTACTCAGACTGTTATGTTTGTTACACACACTGTATTCACATTTACTCAGACTGTTACATTTGTTACACATACTGTATTCACACTTACTCAGACTGTTACATTTGTTACACATACTGTATTCACACTTAGTCAGACTGTTACATTTGTTACACACACTGTATTCACACTTACTGAGACTGTTACGTTTGTTACACTCATTGTATTCACATTTACTCATACTGTTATGTTTGTTACACACATTGTATTCACACTTACCCAGACTGTTACGTTTGTTACACACACTGTATTCACACTTACTTAGACTGTTACGTTTGTTACACACACTGTATTCACACTTACTCAGACTGTTACGTTTGTTACACACACTGTATTCACACTTACTCAGACTGTTACGTTTGTTACACATACTGTATTCACATTGACTCAGACTGTTACGTTTGTTATACTCACTGTATTCACACTTACTCAGACTGTTACGTTTGTTACACACACTGTATTCACACTTACTCAGACTGTTACGTTTGTTACACATACTGTATTCACATTGACTCAGACTGTTACGTTTGTTATACTCACTGTATTCACACTTGCTCAGACTGTTATGTTTGTTACACATAATGTATTCACATTGACTCAGACTGTTACATTTGTTATACTCATTGTATTCACACTTACTCAGACTGTTACGTTTGTTACACATACTGTATTCACATTGACTCAGACTGTTACATTTGTTATTCTCATTGTATTCACACTTACTCAGACTGTTACGTTTGTTACACTCACTGTATTCACATTTACTCAGACTTGTTACACACACTGTATTCACATTTACTCAGACTGTTACGTTTGTTACACACACTGTATTCACACTTACTCAGACTGTTACGTTTGTTACACTCACTGTATTCACATTTACTCAGACTGTTACATTTGTTACACACACTGTATTCACACTTACTCACTGTTACATTTGTTACACTCACTGTATTCACACTTACTCAGACTGTTACATTTGTTACACACACTGTATTCACACTTACTCAGACTGTTACGTTTATTACACTCACTGTATTCACACTTATTCAGACTGTTACATTTGTTATACACACTGTATTCACATTTACTCAGATTGTTACGTTTGTTACACTCACTGTATTCACATTTACTCAGATTGTTACATTTGTTATACACACTGTATTCACATTTACTCAGACTGTTACGTTTGTTACACACACTGTATTCACATTGACTCAGACTGTTACATTTGTTACACTCACTGTATTCACACTGACTCAGACTGTTACGTTTGTTACACACACTGTATTCACATTTATTCAGATATTACGTTTGTTACACACACTGTATTCACATTGACTCAGACTGTTACATTTGTTACACTCACTGTATTCACATTTACTCAGACTGTTACGTTTGCTACACACACTGTATTCACATTTACTCAGACTGTTACGTTTGTTACACACACTGTATTCACACTTACTCAGACTATTACGTTTGTTACACTCACTGTATTCACACTTACTCAGACTGTTACGTTTGTTACACTCACTGTATTCACACTTACTCAGACTGTTACGTTTGTTACACACACTGTATTCACATTTACTCAGACTGTTACGTTTGTTACACACACTGTATTCACACTTACTCAGACTGTTACATTTGTTACACACACTGTATTCACACTTACTCAGACTGTTACGTTTGTTATACACACTGTATTCACATTTATTCAGACTGTTACGTTTGTTACACTCACTGTATTCACATTTATTCAGACTGTTACGTTTGTTACACACACACACACACTGTATTCACATTTACTCAGACTGTTACATTTGTTACACACACTGTATTCACATTTACTCAGACTGTTACGTTTGTTACACACACTGTATTCACACTTACTCAGACTGTTACGTTTGTTATACACACTGTATTCACACTTACTCAGACTGTTACATTTGTTACACACACTGTATTCACACTTACTCACTGTTACATTTGTTACACACACTGTAATCATATTTACTCAGACTGTTACGTTTGTTACACACACTGTATTCACATTTACTCAGACTATTACTTTTGTTACACACACTGTATTCACATTTACTCAGACTGTTACGTTTGTTACACATACTGTATTCATATTTACTCAGACTGTTACGTTTGTTACACATACTGTATTCATATTTACTCAGACTGTTACGTTTGTTACACACACTGTATTCACACTTACTCAGACTATTACGTTTGTTACACACACTGTATTCACACTAACTCACTGTTACGTTTGTTACACACACTGTATTCACATTTACTCAGACTGTTACATTTGTTACACACACTATATTCACATTTACTCATACTGTTACGTTTGTTATACACACTATATTCACATTTACTCACTGTTACGTTTGTTACACACACTGTATTCACATTTACTCATACTGTTACGTTTGTTACACACACTATATTCACATTTACTCACTGTTACGTTTGTTACACACACTGTATTCACATTTACTCACTGTTTCGTTTGTTACACTCTTTCACTGCCTTTTTCGTGAAGCAAGTATGTCTTTATTTTGATTTATCTATTGCTAATTTTTATTTAAATGAACATTAATTAAACTTGAACAGCGTAAGTATCATCCATCTATCCATCCATCCATCCATCGATCCATTCATCCATTCATCTATGTAAACAGACAGATAGACAGACATACATGTTGTAGACAACAGAAACACAGCCCCAACCCACACTTCCCTCCACACTTTCCTTAGATAACAACATTACGCTCCACCTCTGCATTCAGAAGCTTGATCCTTTTCTTAACAGCGTCATTAGGGAGTCACTAATCGTGTGCTAGTAATTGCACCCCACAGCTCCGTGCCATTAACTTTCCTTTACGAGATGAAGTAAAAAAAAAAAGGAGTATGAACTTTCTTTAGAATTCACAGATCCTCCGGTAATGTTATAAAACTAAGTTAATATATAAGAAAAAAAACTTGTTAATATCTGCCACGTGTGTCTTGTGTGCGAAAAAAAACTAAATAAATAAATATCTCCGCTGCACTTGTAAGGTTTCTTATACATATATTTGAAGAGAATTAAAACACCATTGCAGTCTGTCTGTTTGCCGCATTCCACATACATCGAGTGTGATGAAGAGGTGGTGTTGGGTGCCCATGATATGAAGGAATGAAAGCAAGCCTAGTGTCCTGATAGCCAGCTCGGTGTGGTGACTTGCATTGCTCAATGTGACTGTGAGAGAGAGAGAGAGAGAGAGAGAGAGACAGAAATCATATTCTTTCACACAGGTAAGAAATACACCTCCCTCCCCCCCACACTCCAAACCCTTCAGAATAATAATAAACCCTTCCTTCCTTCCTTCTCTCTCTTCGTGTTGCGTTCAATTTGTCTGCACCTCAACACTGTCTCCGCGGAACAATGTATATATTTTTCCTCACTTCACTTCTGTCTTACTCGCTGCCACTCACTGTTACTTTCCCTGCCAGTGTGTCAGTCAATGCGTCAGTCTCTCGCTCGGCTCCATGCTTGGTCTTTCATTTGTTATGTAGAAGGTGCAGGGAAATGAATGTATCTTTTTTGGTGTGTGTGTGTGTGTGTGTGTGTGTGTGTGTGTGTGTGTGTGTGTGTGTGTGTGTGTGTGTGTCTGTATGTGTGTCTCGTGGGCGTTGTGTGATGTGTCTTGAGTGTACATTTGGGATTAACTTGACAAGGAAACTACCCATTCTCGCCTCACTTTCTCCTTGTCCTCGTCTTTGTCCTCCTCCTCCTCCTCCTCCTCCTCCTCCTCCTCCTCCTCCTCCTCCTCCTCCTCCTCCTCCTCCTCTCCCAACTTTTGCTTTCCCTGTTCTTCCTTTCCTTCCGTTGTAGAGTTACTATTGGTTCGGTGATCGCTTGAAGGACGAGAGAAGTGTTGTTTTTCCTACATAAACCTCCATATGTTGTGTCACTTTTGTATATTTCGTTTGTAGAGTTAGATGATGGTATTTATTTTGCAACCGTATGTAGTATTGTTATTTATAAGCGTCAATATGCAAGCGTTTGGTAATTGTTATTGATATGCGAGTGTAAACATCCTAGGTTAACGTGACCACATAGTTACTTCCAAACAAATACTGGGATGGTTTATTTTTTCTATATAATGCAAGTAATGATAACATGTCTTTTTTTTCCTTTTTTTTTTTTTTTGCTATAGGTATATATGTTAAATAATTATTATTTCTTTTGTTCTTCTATATACCTGAGATCTTTAATTTTGAGTATTTTTTCTGTATAACCAAAATCACGGATTTTAAGGTTAGTATTTAGCTGAGGTCTGTGGTGCAGTGGTAGGCTCGTGACCTGAAAATTGTTTCTAGGTGAGAGGGGCAACGTTTCCTCGTTAACTCTTGTCTACAGTTAACTATTTCGAGGGATTATTTAGTCAACTTTACCAGTTTTCCGTTAAGTCGATTGCATACATTCTTAGTCTTCCGTACATCCGAAATATCTAAACCCGTGATTATCGTAAGGTTGAAGACGTGATATCAATGTGAGAGAAAGGTAGAGTTTCTTCACCATACGTCACACACACCCACACACACCCACACACACACACACACACACACACACGACTCCAATGTTTGTTCGGCAGCAGAATGACATCAACACTTGGGGTTTATCTTGCAAACACAGATGGTGAGTGACTTTTTTTTATTTGATACTTGCCAAGCGTGTTATTGATCTTGCAGTCTGTTTCATTGAACTGCATCGCTCTTCTTTGTTTTTATTTCCCTTTAGTTTGGCAGGGTGTAAGGGGAGTCTTAGCGGTCGTTGTAAAGTTTAGAATGCGATACAAATTTCGTCTTATCTATGTTATTTTGTGTAATCTTTAGTTCCTTTGCTGTTACTTTATTTTTTCTTACATCCTATCCTGGTTTTAGTGAGCAGGTTGCATTATGAAAGCAGGTCACCGCACAGAACAGGTCACAGCAGGAAGCCAAGCAGGTTACAAAACAGGTCACTTTAATTAGAAGAAGAAAAAAACAGGTCAGAGTGAAGGAAGGATGCAGGTCACCGCAGACTCACTCACTCACTCACTCACTCACTCACTCACTCACTCACTCACTCACACACTCACTCAATTTGGCGATCGACTCACAGTATCGACCGAGTCACTTGTTATCTCCCTCCCCCCCGCCCCCTCTCTTCCGCTTCCCTCCTCTTCCTGCTCCTTCTCCTCCTTCACTCCCATCCTCTTACCTCTCTCCCTCTCCCTCTCTTCCCTTCTTCTCTCCTTCGTTGCTTCAGTTACCTTATATTTATTTGTTATTGTTAGTTATCATATTATTGCTTTCATCTTCTATTCCTTTTCCTTGCCGCTTCCATTTTGTTATGTGTTTCTTAAAACTGTTTTATCTCGTTCATTTAACAAAAAAACATTATTAATCAATATATGTTTCTGGTTTTGAAGTTTCGTCTCGACTCACCGTCCCTTTACTCTGGAAATAAAATGTTGTTCCTTTACTTGAAACCATGATTTATGTAATTTTTAAATTAATTTATTTATTTTACCACCTTCGTACACCGCTATGTTAAGTCATTATTTATGTCATTATTTCGTCAATATTTATTACTGTATACCATTGCGCATAAAAAAAATAAAGAAAAGGCTACAATAAAAAGCAAATAAAAAAAATACCTTGAACAGTACAAAAAAATAGTATAAAGCAATATGAATTCTTAAAGAAAATTTCATTATTTAAAAAAAAAAGTGCATTTTGTTCTTTCATAAAAGTAACGATAATAATAATTGGCAAAATTTCTCTCCCGTGCCTTTCTTGCGTCAGTCTTCACTCTTCCTTAATTCCTCACTTCTCCTCAGCTCTTCATGCGAGGCAGACATATGTAGCGGAAGGAGGAGGAGGAGGAGGAGGTGGAGGAGGAAGAGGAGGAGGAGGAGGAGGAGGAGGAGGAGGAGGAGGAGGAGGAGGAGGAGGAGGAGGAGGAGGAGGAGGAGGAGGGGATTAGGAAGGGACGGAAAGAAAGAGGAAAATTTAATTCCTTTTTCCAGGTCACATAAATTACGCCCCCGCCTCTGAGGTCACTCGTACCGCAGACGTCACGCCCTAAAGGACATATATGAAGGTCACACTTAGTCGGGAAATTGTACGTACGTGGTCGGAAAGGAATGTGGTTGAGATTAGAGGAAAGTGCGCGCCTCTTACTGCCTGCCGCCCTTCCCGAGAACCAGGTGTGAAATGAAACAACGTGAGTGAGTGAGTGAGTGAGTGAGTGAATGAGTGAGTGAAGGAGTGATTGAGTGAGTGAGTGAGTGAGTGAGTGAGTGAATGAGTGAGTGAGTGAGTGAATGAGTGAGTGAATGAGTGAGTGAGTGAGTGAGTGAGTGAGTGAATGAGTGAGTGAGTGAGTGAGTGAGTGAGTGAGTGAGTGAGTGAAGGAGTGAGTGAGTGAAAGAGTGAGCGAGTAAGTGAGTGGCTGGTGTCTGACTGCGGAAATGTGACAAGTGGTGAAGGATGCAAAGTTTTCTTCCCTAAATAGCCTGCAGCAGGTCAGAGAAGTCAACTAATGAATGCGGAAGCTATGAAAACACCTGCTTATTGCCGTTCCATGTAAGATTAGGAGAGAGACGCCGGGCTGGTAATAATTAATGTCACGTTTTCGAGATGACCGACCACCTTCTTCCTCCCTTGAGAAGACGGCGAGGAAGTAAAGATGACGGAACAAAGTGTGGAGGAGTGTTTTCTTACCACCTTTTGGCTGACAGGAATAATGGAGATGGACAAGAATTAAAGTGTAAAAATAAAACTGCAAAACTGTCAAGTCTCATAAAATTTCCTTTAGGATCAATTAATTCGAATAAATTGTTGGTCAATAAGGAATAACTTTCGAATTTTTCTAATACTTGTTAAAAAAAAAAGATTAGCATAGTCACAGCGAGTGATAGTGTCTAGGTGTGATTAGTTAGATTTCACTGCCTTTCATTTATATCCCGAAACGCGTTGATTGATCGATGTACATTTTTTTTTCGCTTCACTAACGTTCTTTCTGTCAATAATAATAAAGAAAAAAAAGTAGTATTTCAATAAAGTAATAAAGTATATTGTTGAGCGTCACAATGGTGAAACATCGTTATGGTTTTGTGGTAAAGTACTACTGAGAAGTTGATCGGCCGCACGTCAATCTTCGAGTGTCGGTACAATGTTCCTACTAACTCTACGTTGTTGTCTTCCTAGTTTTCATCAGTGTCAGCAGCCAGTAAGTCTTTCAAAATGCCATGGTGCAGGTATTTTCCTTTACTCTGTTGTAATATTTGGAACTGAAATGTAACGATACTTTTTGGGTGTGACTTGTACACCACCTTCCCCTCCGCGCCCCTCCCACGCCAAAGGAAACATTATATGAAATTGATAGATAGATAGACAGGCAGACAGGCAGACAGACAGACAGACAGACAGACAAATAGATAGATAGATCGATCGGTAAGCCAATAAAGTCATGAATAAACAACTGACCCACTGACTAACTAACTAACTTACTCATCAATTAACTGAATAATTGAATTCACAGAAAGTTGACCTCTTCATCTCCTTCACTTACAGTAGTGGCGGACGTGACAGTGGCGGATGCTGGGAATAACGTCATCAGTGAGTAACAAACAATTACCTTGATGGTGCGTCGTGGGTGTTGCAAAATGCATCACACAATTACATGTTGCAACACAGCCCTGTAGCAAAGGTGTTCTCATGGCTAGGAAGGACCCAGGCTCATTGTTTTGGATTAATTAGTTTTATTGTTTCATTTATGGTATTTATCGGTGCGTCTGGTGACATAATTGAATATTTATAGGAGTGGTTTGGTAACTTTCCAATAGTGCGACTCTACTCCCAGAATTGGATAACCTGCATATGTCACTATTATATTTATGTTGGACTCGTTCTTGGTGCGTGGTGGTGTATCGTGCGGGCGATACAGAAAGTGAACGTGCACAAAACCAGACAGTGTTTCGTTCCATTAAGAATAGATCATGACTTGTGCCGATGGTTTGATATAATATGCATTATATATTTAATTAAGCATGTTTATACTATGCATTCGGTCTCCTTGGTGTGATTGTGTGTGTCAGTCGCGTTCTGTGGCGTCCGATCTGCTTATGTGTTGTACAGTCAGTGTATAAACTTGTACATGTCTCTATTATAAATCATGACAACGCCACAGTGTGTGCAGCGGCCTCTGCTTCCACTTTGAGTTCACACGCCGGTCACCCACTCTCCGCCTCCGTAGGTTTCTTCCATCAAAATATCCTCGGCAGCCGCTCGCCCACACTCAAGATTCAATATCTCTAACTCAATATCAAATAATGCAACCATTGCAACGACACCAATGGTACAAAAACCATTACGTATCTCATAACTGACGACCAATTATTTTTAGGGATGATGCGCATGGAGAAACTCCTCAGACAGCATAGCAAGGTTGTCAATCTTTGGATAGCGAACACAAGAAAAACACTATGAAAGTAAGAGATACAATCCATGCAAATCAGTTTTAGCTCTTAAGCTTTGTGTAAGTGAGATTATAAATATACGATGAGGCACGAAACACCTGTGCATCAGCCGGACTGAGAGCACAAGCAGCAGCAGCAGCAGCAGCAGCGAGGAACACGTTACCAAGCCTTGTTAGTCCAAGGAGCGGCCATACAGAATCATCGGATGAAAAGGAAAAACATAAAAAATAGAATAAAATCAATACGAAAGTGAACTGAAATAAAAGTTTAGTATTGAGGGGCAAAACATAAACAAATAAAAATGAATACTAATACAGGTTTTGGCACGAACGGGGATCAACGGGTATTAGTGGAAGGAAACAAGAATATTGTAAAACACACCAACACATAAAAAGAACAAGCGTTCAACAGAAAGAAAAAGAGAGCGAGAGAGAGAGAGAGAGAGAGAGAGAGAGAGAGAGAGAGAGAGAGAGAGAGAGAGAGAGAGAGAGAGAGAGAGAGAGAGAGAATAAAAACCCAACACAATTTAAAAGCGATTAGAAATAAAGTTATTAGCGAGATAAAATAAAAAAACCAGCTGAAGACATTACTGGGACAAAACTTACTTAATATAAAAGAGAAAAAACACATTATAATAAAAACCTTAATTTCTTTGAACATTGTAAATAAATAAAATGAATAAAATAAAAGCAAAAATTAACTCTAAGATAGACATTGGATTAGGAATTAAGCCCTCGCACTATAATGGGAATAGCGCTCAAACGATATCGTTCAGTGCGAGTTTTCATGGAAACAAGTTTGTTTTGGTGTCGGGTAGCCCTTTGATGTGGTGAGAGAGAGAGAGAGAGAGAGAGAGAGAGAGAGAGAGAGAGAGAGAGAGAGAGAGAGAGAGAGAGAGAGAGAGAAAAGAAGAAAAAAAACAATGCTAAAAAAAAAAAAATTTTTTTACCCACACACCCTCCTCGGTCCCTAGTAGGTGGTCTGGTCTGGCCTTAGTAAATCTCTGTGGTAAATGAAATTAGAAACAACCACAGCCGTGTCTGTTATTTTTTCTTTTCAACAGACGCCCATTTGAAGGAGGATATAGGGAAAGATGATTTTTAAAAATTTTTCTGAAAGGATTTATATGTTGATTTGTTTTTCTCCATGGCGACGATCCCAGTAGAGCAAATAAACACGCAACTATATTTCAGTCAGTATCTGCTGTAGCTGTAGTGTTGTAGTACCTTTTCGTTCTGCTATACCGCTTTGAATCGTGAAATTGTGAAATCGTGAATCTTTTCCTCGGTTTTTCAAGTATTCCATTCCGCTTCCACGAGTGATAGAAGTCATCCCAAAGGTAATACTAATAATAAGTGTATTTATTTTAATCTCTGCTCGTACGATTTAATACCAGAAGGAAGGAAGGAAGGAAGGATGAGAGAGAGAGAGAGAGAGAGAGAGAGAGAGAGAGAGAGAGAGAGAGAGAGAGAGAGAGAGAGAGAGAGAGAGAGAGAGAGAGAATGAAATAAACACCCAACCATACCACAATTTAAAAGCGATTAAAAACAAGGTCATTAGCGAGAGAAAAAATAAACCAGCTGAAGACAATACTGGGACAAAATTTACCTAACATAAAAGAGAAAAAAACATATAATAATAAAAACCCTAATTACCTGTGAAAATTGTAAACCCTAAAAAATATTTGTAGTAACAACAGCAACAATAATAGTAATAGTAATAATGATAATAATAATAATAATAATAATAATAATAATAATAATAATAATAATAATAATGATAATGGCAATCTTCAAAGAAAATTCAACATGTAAACAGGATGTAAAATGACAAAGAACGACACCTACAGGTAGAAGATCGCAGGGAGGAGGGAGGGAGGGAGGGAGAGGGAGAAAGGGAGGAAGAGAGAGGGAATGAGGAAGGGAGAAAGGGAGGGAGGAAGAGAGGGAGGGAAGAAAGGAAGGAAGGGAAGGAGAGAGGGAGAAAGGGAGCTAAGGAAGGAAGGAAAGGAGGGAGAGAGGGAGAAAGGGAGCTAAGGAAGGAAGGAAGGGAAGGAGAGAGGGAGAAAGGGAGGTAAGGTGAGAGGGAGGAAAAAAGGGAGGGAGAGAGGGTGAATGGAAAGAAAGCTAATGATGGAGGGAAGGGAAGCCTCTCAAGGCAGGTTGTAAATGGTTACGTCACCGTCCTCACTGACTCGTTCACTGACTCACTCATTGACTCACTCACTGACTGATCGATCTACTAGATTAACTGATGAAATAAATCAAAAGGTAGTGGCAAGTAGGCAAAGAGGCAGATAGGAAGGCAAACTGGCAGGGAGATAAGCAGGTAAATTAGCAGAGAGTCAGCAAGGAAAACAATGAATAGATAAATAGGTAGGTAAGGAAGAAAGGAGTTTGGCAAGCAGGCAGGGTGATTATGAACGTGTGTGTGTGTGTGTGTGTGTGTGTGTGTGTGTGTGTGTGTGTGTGTGTGTGTGTGTGTGTGTGTGTGTGTGTGTGTGCTGTGTGTGTGTTGTATGTGTGTGTTTGTGTGTGTATATTCACTGTATTCACTGTCACAGTCTGCTGCTGGTCTCTCTCGAGACAGCCGGCCGTCCCGCTATGGAAAGAGCTCAGAGCTCATAGTGACCAATCTTTGGGTTGGGCCGAGACCACTCACACACAACACACCGGGACAGCGAGGTCACACCCCCTCGACTTACATCCCGTACCTACTCACTGCTAGGTGAACAGAGGCTACACGTGAAAGGAGACTCCCCCAAATAATCTCCGTTCGCCCAGGGGATCGAACCCTAGCCCCTCGGTTGTGAGCCGAGTGCGCTAACCACTACGCTAGCGGACCGTGTGTGTGTGTGTGTGTGTGTGTGTGTGTGTGTGTGTGTGTGTGTGTGTGAGAGAGAGAGAGAGAGAGAGAGAGAGAGAGAGAGAGAGAGAGAGAGAGAGAGAGAGAGAGAGAGAGACATTGTGTTTTTTCCTTCCTCATGTATTGACAGACAACTTAGCCATCACGCCCAGTCACTCCGCCGCCGCCACGCCTCGTATAGTATGCACGAAACCCCTCACGCCCCCCCGCCCCCCCTCTCCCCCTGCACGAGCCTTGGCGCCGTGCAGAGGTCGTGGTGCCAGGCTGGGGGGCGCCGGCTGGGCCACGCAACACCTCCCGCTGACTGACCCACACACAGCATGACCGACCACCTCACAGACACTGACTTTCTAATGGACTGACTCTTTGCCTCACTTTCTGACTACCTGACTAACTGACTGACTGACTGACTACCTGACTGACTGACTGACTGACTGACTGATTAATTAATTGACCAAATGATGACAGACTAACTAACTCATCATTAACCAGTTCCTAACAATCTGTCTGAACACTAACTGACTGACTCACTTACTGGATGACTAACTGACTGACTGATTGACTGGATGACTGACTGACTGACTGATTGACTGGCTGACTGACTAACTGACTGGATAACTGACCGACTGACTGACTGGAGGACTGACTGGAGGACTGACTGACTGACTGGAGGACTAACTGACTGACTGACTGGAGGACTGACTGACTGACTGACTGGAGGACTGACTGACTGACTGACTGGAGGACTGACTGACTGGAGGACTGACTGACTGACTGACTGACTGGAGGACTGACTGACTGACCGACTGACTGACTGACTGGAGGACTGACTGACAGACTGACCGACTGACTGGAGGACTGATTGACTGGCTGACTGACTGACTGACACTCACTGACTGACACTTACTGACAGACGGACTGATTGATTTAGTGGTTAATAAACCAAATCAACTCGTTAACTGACTGTAAATTACTGACTTGCCTCAGTTTCTGAGTGTCCGGTTTTTTTTTGTGTCTATATATATATATATATATATATATATATATATATATATATATATATATATATATATATATATATATACACACACACACACACACATACACACACACACACACACACACACACACACACACACATACACACACACACACACACACACACACACACACATACACACACACGCACACACACACACACGCACGCACGCACGCACACACACACACACACACACACACACACACACACACACACACACACACACACACACACACACACACACACACTGCTGCAGGTAAGGGGCGTGTCCGTGAGTGTGGTCGAGATCCAGATGTTTTTGTGATGACTGACTGACTGACATAATTAACTAATCAACAACTTAGTTATTTACTATCAAGCTTGACCATTTTATTGATTAATCGACTGATTTACTGACTGATGGGTGTGGCTGACTGAACAGTATCAAATTCGTTACTCAAAAGGGGGACGACTGATTTCGTGACCAATTCATCGCACCAAATGAGCTGGTGACTGACGGATTGACTGATCTCGCTCACTTACTTTGACTGATTACCCAACAAACATCTACCAGACCAAATGATTCACTGACCGACTCTGCAACATTTGACCCAACCCTCTCACTGACTTACAGCACTGACAGACTACTGAACTAAATGACTGACATAAAGCTGACTGACCTGCTTACTGACAAACTGCCTGATTGAACAGCGCACCCACTGACCCACTCACGCCTTGGATGCACTCAACTTTCAACACATTACCACATGTTGTGTTGCCTTGACACACACACACACACACACACACACACACACACACACACACACACACACACACACACACACACACACACACACACGAGGATAGATAAGTAAACGCACATACCTTTTTCCACTGCCTTCACCACGGGTCCGCCTCTAACTGTATGCCCCATGACGACGCAATACAGCCTCTGGCACGGCTCTCAGAGGGTGCCGCGCCCTGGACACGACTTCACGGGTGTCAAAGATGCAGAAGAGCCCTGTGGCAGCGAGGCACACGGGGACACAGAGACAGGCACACGGGGACAAGGCCGACGCCCCGACACCTGTCACCAGTGCTCACAATATGGCCGCCCGCTGCTGGACTTGATGCCACACGCTGCCAGACGCAGACCTTCACGCGGACAGAAGGCCAGCGCAGGGGAGGCCTCAGCGTGGCTTCCTTCACTGAGTCCGTCTCCTGCTGGCTGCTGCTGCTGCTGCGGTGCTACCTGCTGTGGAAGGGTGCTGTGGGCTTAGTGGTTCGTGGCGTGATGGTAGAGGAGGGCGTTGAGGCGTGTGGCTGACGAGACAGGTCGGGCGCGCGCAATGACGACTGGCCTCAGGCTCCTAGAATGAGTGGGCGGCATCCCTCCTCCTCCTCCTGCCCCCGCCTTCCAGTCCCACCACCTACTCCGCCGCCGCCACCAGCAGTCACGACCTGGAACCATTCACGGTGGGCCAAGGTAGACCTACGGGACAGCACGATGAAGGATGCTTTACTGCTACGAGTATTGATCCCACTCCATCCCCTCCCCCTCCCCCTCCCCAACCCTCCACGCCCTCACCCTCATCATCGTAAGCGGCCTTCCCTCCATCCCCCTCCCTACCTCCCCAATCCCTCTCTCACCATCATCACCATAAGCAGTTATTTCCAATTTCTCTCTCCTATCTCTTCTCACCACTCTAAAGAATCTTCTTCCCCTAACATCCGTTTCCCTCGACTTCCTTCGTACCTCTCGCTCTTCTCTGTTCCCTTTTTCCTTCTCTCCACACGTGCCAAAATCATAGCTTTGCCTGAAGAAAAATAAAACACAAATAGCACTATTGAATTTCAAGACGGTCAGTGGTGCAGTGCTTAGCACGTCTGACTACGAATCCGTTGGCCCGAGTTCGATCCCGAACGAGAACATTCGGTGCAAAGTTCACCCAGCTGTTCATCCTCCCAAACGGGTTGGTCGATAAATGTGTACCTAGGGAAACCTGGGGAAGGCAAACTGAAAACTCAGATGTCACAGTGGCCCTGTGTCCCGGGGAAACGGATTAATTTCCACCACAGGCTCAAATGTCAATGCGACGGGAGATGACCACCTGCAGTTACGCGCAGCTACAGCGTGTGCCCCACTTTTTTTTTTTGTGACATCTGAGGCAAATTGTCTTGATGAGTATGTGATCCTGTGTGAATGTTATTATTATAATTGTTATTATTATTATTGTTATTGTTATTATTGGTATTACATAATTATTATTATTCTATTTTTATTATTATTATTAATCATTGCTATTATTATTGTTATTATTATTATTACTATTATTATTATCATCATTATTGTTATTGTCATTATTGTTACTATTATTGTTGTTATTCATTATCGATTCACAATCTATATAGATGTCCTCGAATCGAACCCATCCATGGTCGCGTGGAGACTAAATGGATTTGTCTTATTAAACACTGTAACCCCTGTTCACTTAGCAGACTAGCAATGAATAGGTACGAAAGTAACGGCCATACTGTTACCACCCCTTCCCCTTACCGCGGCGGAAAAAGTATTGATGTACGAAACATAATTATTAGTGACAAAGAGTGTCTTCGTGTAGCGCCTGCAGGGGTTGGACTAAGAGAAAATCCTTTCCTTGTGAAGAGGTGCCCAGGAGCACATCTTCGATAATACACTCGAATATTTCTTGCTTCAATCTACCTTTTTTTCTTGGTAATGTACTAGTTGTTGAGTCTAAGAACATCAAAAGTGTTCCAGGCATCACACGAAATAGTATGTTTTGCGTGAATCGTTTTTTCTTCTTCAATTTGTTGAATATTACAGTGTTTCTGTACTACTAAACACTTGTAAACAGTCCTCCGCCACTCAAACCCCCCATCACCTGACTGGACTGCAGGATCTCATCACTACTTTTCTCTACAAACAATGAACTCTTCCAATGTAATAACATTAGCAAGTCAAGCTGTGGCGAGTCGGAAGACAGAGTAATGTGCTGTGTCGTATCTGGACACCAGTCTTGAACTTGACCTTATAAACAGATACTTGGGGCTACAAACCGAATCTCTTACATGACATTGGCTGCTATACATATAATATATCACTTTATATATTAAAATTAGAATCACATACTTTTCCATTATATTGATAAGTTTAAAATGAACTAATTGTCATGTTTTCCAAATTCGTATGTCAGCACGATGACCAGCACTACTACAATACATATCTTTCAAGTGGGAACGGAACTGGGAGTTTAACACTACCAGTCCAAGGAGCAACCCTCCCGTGTCGTCTCTTATTCGAATGGGGTAGGGTTATTCAATAATTTGGCCGTAAGACTAAATTATTGACCTTACAATCATGGTAGGAGCGGAAGGAGGGGAATCCTGTCCTGTGTTATACGCGCTGGACTCTTGATCATCAGCCATTAGGCTCCCAACCAGCCAATACTGCTGCTACGACCACCTCTCCTCCTCCTCCTTGGTACTTGGCTGTTTTGTTTTAATGATATAGATCAGTGGTTCCCAAACTTTTTCAGCTTGTTACCCAATTTAAAATCCCACATTAGGCGTGCTGCCTCTTTCACAAGATATTGTCAACATTGATGTATATGACTATATTAAAACACTAGATATATTTTCTTTTATGTCACCCCTTTCATTACCCCCGAAAAACTGTTATATTACTCCCAGTTTGGAAACCATTGACATAGATGAAAGGATCTCTTGCAAAATATTAATTTGCCAGTGACACGAACATTGCCATTAAAGTAAGTAGTAACAATGACATGTGACAGAGAAACCGTGCAGTCAAATTTAGATTGATTAACTTGTTAGGCCAACGAATGACGAATGAAATTTAAAGTCGATAAATGCAAAGTTTTACACATTGGAAGTCATGTAGGCACTAAACACCACAGTCATAACGATCGTGTTCAGTTTTTAATGAATGACCAACAAGTTTCTAGTTAATAAGGGAAACATTTGAAACATTTATTCATAGCCTTAAATATTACAGTTTTCTAAAACAATAATCCATTATAGGCCTGCCTTTATTTAAGCAAAAGCTTTTCAGGCAAAGAAAATAGAAAAATAATAACATAAAAGTAAAATTTAGAAAGAAAGAAGAAATATTAATGGTTATATATACATGTCATTTCTTAAGTATTAATAAGAAAACATCATTGTAACAAAAAAGGATCTCGGTGTCATAATACCAAGCGATTTAAAGCCTAATAAGCATTACTCGGAGATAGTTAAGGGTTAATACACGGCTTGGTTTCATCAGACGTGCCTTTTGAAATCAATCATTTCTCACGTTCATAACCCTCCTCTTCAGTGTCCCTATAACCTGTTTCCTTCTCACGCTCTCTCTCTCTTTCTCTCCTTACTTGCTCCCATGATAACACAAAATTCCTCCAAAGTACTTGAAATTCTCTCATTTCCTCCATTTCCACTCCTCTAACATAATTTTAGTCTCACACTTTGCGTTCTTATTTCAAAAAAATATAAAATCAACCACCTTCTCTCTAGTCCTTACATAAGCCATCATCTTGCTCGTGGTGACATTTCCTTTCAACTTCCTCTTATTTGACACCAAATCAAAAGCAACCACCATCCTTTATAACATCTCTACTCTCTGCAAACATTACTGTGTCGTCTGCAAAAATTAAGTAATTAAATAATCCAAACTAGATAACTATAAACCATATAGTTTAGTTAGGGTAACGAAGCCGTTATCCCTCTCACCAAGAAGCAGTCGTGAGCCATGGTCGAACCCGCAACCTTTAGATCACGAGCCTAGGACTGTACCATATAGACCTCTGCAAACAAACCTTCCACTATCCATCCTCAGCTTGGCGCACACATCTCTAACTATCTCTCAATTGTCTTATGCTGAGAACATGTTTCTTTATGTTCTCCGTGATTTCTATGTAAAGGGAACTGTGAATTTACATCTGTTTTTACTGAGTTTAACGACCTTGATTCCAATTCTCACATACAAGATACTTCCCTCATTCTTATATTGATGGCATTTTATGAGTATATACATTAAACTCATTTCGTGCTGCTTCTGCTTTTTGATGTTCACCTCATGTTGGGCAAGATTCAGTTACCATTATAAAATCAGGATTTTATAATTTGTATGAATCATTAAGTAGTTAAATTTTGGAAAATCATTCCCTGCATGTGTACAGAATATTCACTTGTTTCAATGAGTTGGGGCTGTGTGTGACATGGTTTATACATTTTCACACATTTAAATCAGTCATTACATAGAAACGCACCCGACTCAAGCACTGAAGCCTTCATACCCAACTGAGCAGGTCCTAATCTCTTCTTTTTCCTCGCCTACCTGAGCGTCTGACCTAACTGGATATACTTACTGTGACCTCTAAGGACTGGCCATTTCCAGCTTGGGTGGGATGGGTTTCCTCATCTTCTTTCTCTGTCCTATACTTTAATATCATTTTAATACCATCACAGACATACATGCATAGGGGTTGTTCATTATCAAAGCAGACTTCTGAGTACAAGGACTTGGTTCCCAGTTTTTATTTTAATGAGGCATAATCATGTCATCGGGTGAAACATTAGCACACCAAAGATAAGAAACATGCCAGCATCTTGTCACTATAATATTCCATTTGAGACTCAAATTTGTAAGAGAAATACATTACGCAGCTGTGAAGGATGAGGAGTTAACATTTCACTGAAAACTTTGTAGCTGTAAATTTTATTCTTGTCACCAATTGTTTCTACAATTTAATACTGAACTTTTATTATTGCTCATCTAGGAATGACATGCTCTTTTCGAATTGACAACTCTGTCAACAAATTCATACTATATTATATGATATATATTTATACACTAATACAAATAACTTTTGTGCATGCAACCAACACCACTTCATATCACCACTAGTGAAGGCCCAGACCCAGACCAAGAGGAAATGCCACCTGCCTAACCTAGGCAGCAAGGCCAGGAGGCTCCTAACCACTGGCCAACCACAGTATTCTTGTATCCAAAAGTAAAGATGTACTGCATAATCAGTGCAGTGTTCACATGGTTTCTCGGTATTCATTGAGTATTATATTATGCACACTTTTAGAAGGAAGCTATTGGCCAGCTGGCTGTGTGGAAGGGATGCTCCCATGCTCCTTGATTTCCCTAAAACTTTTGTATTAAATAAATATTTGTGTTTGTTCACTTATCACTTCTTAAGCTTTCTTTCATAAGAACTTAAATATCTAACACTCAACTGTGTTTAGCTTTCTGGAACTGAGGTCACTTGGGAATATCTTAATTATGAGTAGCTGAAGACCTGCTGTGTGCTCAGGAACCTTGTCAGTAGCATTGATTTTCTGGTTTTGAAGCACCATTAATTTTTGCCCTTTGCCTTTGAAAAGCTTTGGTGAATGATCACACTGCTTCTTGTTATGTGGACATAGTAAAGGCAGGATGGGCTGAAGGACACAAGAAAGAATCCCACACTCTATACAAGTTGTTGCCAGCTTGGAGGCAAACATAAATGGTAGAGTCTGGAAAGTGAGTTGTGTTGTGGACTGATGATGTGAATATTAAGGCTGTAGCACTTGTACTCTTAATCTTAGGTGAGAATGATGAAATAGGAGGACAAGCACTTCCAGATATACTCAGTGGACAGGAGTGAAGTCTGTCTAGTGTTTCCCATAAAGCCATGTGTGTGTTGAGGCAAGTGAGCAGGGAGGAAGTTCAGTTAGCACCTTCTTGAACATCATGCTTTGGTTTCTTCTGGTTAGTATGGGTGAGTTTATGTTTGATGAGATTGCTCTTGTGGGTAAACATTTTCTTGCACTCTTCACACTCAAACCTCTTCACTCCAGAATGTATGAGGCTGTGTTGCGTTAGGTTGCTTTTGTGGGTAAATGTTTTGCCGCACTCGTCACAGTGGTAGTCCTTGATGCAGGCGTGGATGAGGGAGTGTTGGGTCAAATGGCTTTTGTGGGTGAAAAATTTACCACATTCCTCACATTTGTAATTCTTGATCCCCGTGTGGAGAAGTAAATGCTGAGTGAGGTTGCTCTTGTGGGCAAATTCTTTGCCACACTGCTCACACTTAAAGTTCTTGATGCCTGTGTGAATATTGTAGTGTTGCGTGAGGTTACTCTTGTGAGTGAACATTTTTCCACATTCTTCACACTTAAACCGTTTAACACCAGAATGGGTGAGAGAATGCTGCGTGAGGTTGAACTTTTTGGAGAAATACTTGCCACAGTCTTTGCACTGAAACTTTTTATCTGAGTGACTGAGTGCATGTGTGTTGAGATCACCCTTCTGGGGGAAAGATTGTCCACAATCACCACACTTGAAGTTCTCTGGGCCTTGGTAATGATTGTGTTGTGAGTACTTGATTTCGTGAGAAAACAGTTTGCCACATTCCTCGCAATGGTAAGTCTTCATCCCTTTGTGAGCAAGGGTGTGTTCAATGAGGCTGTTTTTACTGTCCAACAATTCCCCACAGTCTGCACAAACAAAATTGGGGCACGGCACTTCTTCCATCATGATGAAAGCTGGTGATGGAGTAATAGTGACACCTAGCACTGGTTACATAAACTATTGCTACACAAACTATTTAACCGTTTCAACGAACACAGCTGTTGGTTTTTTTTTTTTTTTTTGCATGATATTTTGTGGTGAGGCTTTATCTATCACTTGATCTACACACATACATACACTGTTCCTTCCCTGAGTAACTGCTTCTCGATAACCACTGAAGGTCTTTAGGCAACAAACATAACATGTGTGTTCTAGGACTCCAGCTGGACCTCTTGTTGACTGGTCTGAAGCACTACCTTCCTTTTCTATCTTGATAACACGTCTTAGTCATCCACCTGCAACACCAATAACTGTGAGTGTACATTTAAGTATTTTACAGTCTTTATTAATTAATTAATCACTACTATATATGTTTAATTTTTAGCGAATTTCCTTTGCAACATGTATTTGGTAGCAGGTAATGATGTAAATAGGTTTCTTCCTTAATTATAATTATTATCTGTAGGAGTGTCCTTACTCAATAGGTACCCAGTTCAGACTGTCTTGGCGCCAACACGGCTTATAGCAAGTAATGAAGTTGTCAAAATGGATACACTAACCATTAATAACAAAGAAATTTAGTAACACCTGTGACTTGAAGATGACAATCAAGAAATCATTTAAATTAACAAGAACTGATATATACTGCAAACCATCCTGTAATGGTACCGACCAGTATTTACATCTTGTTCATTGCAACTACAAAGGATCATGAATACAGCTGTAGTCTTCCTCAAGGGATTCAACATCAGCTGTTGCCACGTCCTCCCCCGTCAGTAATATCAATGCTCTGGAATGCATTGATTAAATTCCAGCATCGTCGGAAGAAACTTGTTGTCATATCCTGTTGTTTTCATTGATTTTGCGGTAGTAAATTTAGTTTAAAAAAAAAAAAAATAAATAAATAAAATAAAATAAAATAAAAATAAATAAATAAAATTCAAAGTGAAAGATGTTGCAAAGAGTTGCAAGAGTATCTAGATAAACTTTATGACTAGAGTCAACTGTAAAGTGACATGCACCTGGAAATGGAAATGGGCGAGTGTGGTAAAGCAAGAAAACCAAGATGACAATATCAAATGTACAATAAGAAAATTAGAGCTAATGAAAAAAAAGGATTTGTGAATGATTCTGTAGGAAGATTTATCCCTAGAAAAAACATAAACAAGATCACTGGATAAAGAGACTAATAACTAATATGAAAGACGCCAATAGCTATAGGGATGAGGAAATATATTGAAAGAGCTACTAGTGTCATTGACACATCCAAGACTGGAATGAAGAGCATTGGTTTGGTCACCACATCTGAAGAAACACATCACAAAATTATAAATAGTACAAATGGCAGCCACAAGGACGATATCAAAATGGAAACAGCTAACTAACTTATGAAAGGTTGAGAAGATTATAAATTATAACAATAAAGGTAAAGTGTAGCTGCGTGTAGGTGCGGGCACTCATCTCCTGTTACATTGGTCTTTGAGCCTGTGGTGGAAATTAATCCGTTACCCCGGGACAGGGCCACTGTGACATCCGACATTCCACAGTTTACCTTCCCCAGGTTTCCCTAGATTTATCGACCAACCCTTTTGGGAGGATGAACAGCAGAGTGAACTGTGCACCGCCTGCCTTTGTCTGGGATTGAATCATAGTCAGACCACTGAAGTGCTATAACATTAAAGCTATATATGTTTACAGTCAATGCTTGATTCAACAGACCCTGATTTAATGGACTTTGCATTTAACGGATTCTGTCCGCTGACGGACAATCAACCCAGATCCGAACTAAAGTCCCTTAGTGTAAAAGAAAGTCTGGTAGGTGGTGGGTGCATAGGTAGAATTCTGTAAGGATTAACCAAACAAACTTTTTACACTAACGGAC